>VZRW01005692.1:378847-487497 GCA_013398125.1 Aegotheles bennettii
CTCACTACCTGATCACCAAGCCCATACTTTATCAGCTTATCTACGAGGATGCTGTGGGAGACAGTGTCAAATGCTTTACTGAAATCGAGATAAACCACATCTACCGCTCTACCATCATCTATCCACCTAGTTATTTCCTCATAGAAGGCGATAAGGTTGGTCAAACATGACTTACCCTTGGTAAAGCCATGTTGACTACTCTTAATGACCCCCTCATCCTTGATGTGCCTAGAGATAGTGCCAAGAACAAGTTGTTCCATCACCTTTCCAGGGATGGAGGTGAGGCTGACCGGTCTATAGTTACCCGGGTCCTCCTTCTTGCCCTTCTTGTAGACTGGAGTGACATTTGCTATCCTCCAGTCCTCAGGCACCTCTCCTGTTGCCCACAACATGAACAAATGAGAAAACTTATGGAAGCAGGATTTCTTTCCCTTTCCTTATGAGGCGAATGTGCTAACTAGAGGCATACACCTTACTCTGGAACCTCCTTCTCTGACAAATTTGTAAAGTTTCTGGTTTATTCTAACACAACACAGGATTTTTTAAGGTCAGAAACTTCTGTATAACAGAAAATCTTTGCCCCATTCAGATCCATACTTCCTCCTAGCTGTCCCAAACAATACCATATTGCAGTTTGTGGGTTTTTTTTCCTTTGGTGGGAAGAATGCTTACAGAAATACAAGACTTCAAATTCTACTTGTGGTTGATCCTTCTTCCCTTGTACTTAAAAATTCCGCAATTTTAAGTCTGAGCTTGTCTGACTTACGGTTTCATTTAGACCAGTTACTTGTATGTTAAAAGGAATGGAAAACCATTATTATTTAATATGACTATTTGCTTTTAAGATTAAAATGTTTTACACAATCTCGACCCCTGGCCAGAGAAAAGGGCATTTCCTACGTATGGCACTCCAGAGTACATGGCAAGACCAGTGTATCTTCCATAGATATAGATGGAAATTCTTTCAGCCATCAGTAGACAAGCCTGTAAATGTAAAGCAGTAGAGCATATAGAGCCTTACATGTCTGTCATGCAGACAGTTAGTAGGGTTTTTAAAGTAATAATTTAAGATCTTGAAAGAATTTCCACAGAATAATTAGTAGACAACGTAACAGCCAAAAAAATATACATAAGCTGCAATTAATAAAAATGTGTATTTGGGGTGGAGTGTTAATATCTACTGAGAAGATTGACCTTTAAAACACCAAATGAAGCTGTTAAATAAGTAAAAAATATGGGAGTTGTTTATTATTATTATTATTATTATTTATTAAATTAATAAATAAATTACTAATTAGACTAGGGACAGGCTAGGTTCTCACAAGATCGTCTATATATTAAGGAAAAGAATTTTAAGAACTAATCATAATAGTGTTGCATTAATTTTATGAGAAAAAAATACTTCAAAAACCCATAAGGTGGCAGCAAATCCCTTTTCAGTTGAGAGTGGTAGCTTTTCTCTCTTCTGCACAAAGATGATCTTTCTGATGTGTTTCAACACTGTCCTCCCGTCACCCAATTAACACAAAGAAATTAGTACAACAGTAGCATATGTATTCATCTAATTGAAAAAGTATTGTTTCTCACCAGGAACATCAGATGCTTTCATAAAGTAAGCCCAAATGCCATTTAGATCCTCAGGAAAAAAAACCCAGGCTGTAACAATGAGAGGACAGAACATGCCCCACTGTGAACTGACTGGTAACTTCTTTTCATGACAAATGAGCTGATCACAGTGCTCTGGCTATTGAATGAGCAAAACTAACGTGGCTTATGCAACGGTTCACTGTGATAAAATCCCCTTCTCTAAGTGTTCATGTTACTGAGCCCCATGCAGTTTTAATACTCACTATCTCCGGAAAGCGTACATTTGCAAGCAACATGGAAAATATGTTGCTTTTCATAGTCATGTTTAGAGCTAAGAGATTTCTCCATCTGTGAACTAGAGAGGTTCACCGTCAAAAATGAACAAGCTGTATTGTATATGAAATATTCTCATTGTTTCTACAAATCTATGGCTGCGACACAGTGTCTGTGGTGCTGACAAAACTGTTAAGAGTCTCATCTACAAGGCCTGTCCTCTTTTTCAAATCTGCTGGATGCTGGAAACAATTTACCATATGTTTGGGTTTCCCCAGATGTATTTAATCTTTTGGCACAGAACATGCATCCAGGCAGAATGAGTGGTACTGTACATCTGTCAAGGATTGCAAGGCACAGAGTTATGCCTAGACTCCTGACCATGCAGAAATCCCAGACACAGATACTCTGCATATGCACCCCTAATCTCAGTACATATATAGTTAGCATGGTACTCCTGCAAAGTGTTTGATGCACTGAATCTATATTGCATGAATAGTCCCATAATTTCATCATACTTTCTGATTCTATATAAATGCTAGTCTATAGTACTCACTGTGCATAGGCCATGCTAACAAACACATACACATAAAAAAATCATAGTTAAGTGTACATAGCAGCCATTTTAATTTTGGTCATAATATACACAAACCTAACCACATTACTGGGAGCTATATTCAACAGTGAGAACTGGTTTCTTCAATTTTCAAATAAAGATTATTTTTATGTCTGCTACCCTGGCAATCTCACTCTGGAGTTTTGCAAATCAAGCTATGCTAAAAGCTGTTCAGCTGATAAAACACAGCAAGAATGAAGACTTGCATTTCTGAGTTGTCAGAGCCTTCCTTGCCTTCATCATCAAACTAAGGACTGAGCAATTTGTGGAGATTCATAACAGGAAGACACAGCAGCCTCTGGGAATAGACTTGATCTAGATCACACCACTTCATGGTCTGCAGGATTTACAGCTTTAACAACTGTCACATTTTCCTCGCCTGTGGAGGAGCGAGGAGGGCTGAATTTGCTGTTTCCTGACTTTCTCACAGCTGTTTCCTATTTCTAAGTCTCTTCTAACTTAGTTCTTGTACTGTTCAATAGACACTGTTTTGCCTGTTCCCGCTTCCATAAATAATCACCAAATGTTGCATCTTGTCAGCTGAGACAAAAGAGGTCAGTGCACACTACGCTGTTATAGAAATACTGACAGTGTCAGGATATTCCTCTGCCCTTCAAAAATGACATGCTTTTTTATCTGCATTTCATTCATTACTGTGAGCCATGTGTTTTTATGCTTTCCTGACTCCATAAGACCTTTATTACTTCATCATAATTAATGCACCAATATTAATGACTATACATTAAAAAAGGAAGAAGAATTAAACAAGTCCCATCCGCTCATTAAATTAATATGATATCAGCTGTGAGCTTAACATGTCTGAAAATTGAGCTGTTTTAGTCAAGAAGATTTATCAATGGAGCTTTTGCATGGAAGAACTGTGACCTTTAGTTAGCACTATACTTTCTTCTTTGGACTTTGTTCAAAAGCTAAACTAACTTTGACTCTTGGGGCAAAGCAAAATAAGTAATAAAATGTCTTCTCTATTTAACAAAGAATAATTCTTCGGGTGGCTGGAAGGCAGTCCTGCTTTAGTACATACATATAAAACCATAAACCATAGAAAATACAGTGGTCTAATTCTGAAATGTTTTATATACTGAATACACAAATATTTATAGATGGAATAAAATCATGACATGGGAAAAACATCTTCATTCAACACTTTTTTAAAGATATATAAATCAATGACAGGAATAAATTCCTTGGTGTCATAATGTTATTCAATTCCTTCAGAGCTAGAAACAGCTCTTAGGATTGCCTTCTTGGGCAATGGAAAACATGGGCCATTCATACTGCTATTTCTTGTATCAGTGGTTCTCTCATACCTCTCCCTTTTTTCCACGTGAGCTGTAACAATGTCAAGTTTATTTACATAGTTGAACCCTTAGAAAAACTGAGCTTTTTAAGCAAGACATATTTTGGAGGTTTTATTTGTATGTAATTCCAAATGAAATGGTTGGTATGCTTTGAATGTCCAGAATAGAGAACAGCATTGACAGAGCTGGATTTCTTACCATTGTAAGAAGTTATCAGCCTCACCCTTTCATTCCATGTTGCTTTCTGAGATGCCTGCTGAGTTGTGTCAATTAAATTTTTTTCAAAGCCACATAGTAAACGAGACTGCTGTGCTCCACTCATACCAATGCAGGCACAGAAATGTGCACATAGGCACAGTTAAGAAGGAAGGGGACTGCTTTGGGTGAGTCAGTGGTGATTTAGATGTATCTCAAACTACAACCTGAGGATGCTGTTCTGACAACTTTGGCCTATCTAAGTCAAAGATGTCACAGTTCCCTCTGGTCACTTAATTCCTCCAGTCCCTTGATGCCAACCCTGGCTGAGTGAATTAATTCAAACAGGTAAACTGGCAGACCCTTGTCTAGGTTTGCTGGCTTGGGAAAGTGAGAAAGTTCACTGTAGGACCAGACCAGCAGAAGAGAGGTGGTAAAACCCTGAAACTAGGAGCCAGAAGGTGTGGGGCAACATCCTGACAACACCAAATTTGATCAGCTCAAACTGATGTGGAAAGGGAAGTGCAAAGGGGCAGCGTTTCACCAGAAATGAATATGTGGCTTTCAAAAAGAAGAAGGTGCTTGGCGGTGAGGGAAACTGTAAGTTGTTACCTTACAAAACTCAGACTGATGAGCTGGGAATCTTTGGAGAGCCAGGATTAATTGCAAATGACTGAAACCTATGATGTTATTTACTTGGTTTTCTGCTTCACATATAAGTAATTAAATCTTCATTTTACTCCATTACTTTGCCAAAGTCAAATGCAACTTAAATCCCTTAGTATTATAAAAGGACAAAGGAGAGTAGCATCACCACCACTAATTGATTCAAGCATTTATTAAAATTTGGCTGGAGGGAGGGGGATAAGCAGAATGAATTGGAGGAAGAAGAGGCAAAGAAACCAAAGTCATCCATGTAAGATGAAACCCACTGGCTGAACTCCTTTGCATTATGCCCATAGTTAGATAAATCAAAATACTATTGACTCAGCACCTAGACTATCTTTGGGTCTTGTGAGTAATTTGGTTGAACTATTTGGTTGGGTTTCTACAACCCCAAGGATATTTCAAGGTTACTTTCTTCTGAGTTTCTACAAATGGTATTGCTTTTGATGAAAAACTCTAAAAGAGAGTTGTATGCCTAATATCTGAGACAGCCAAATTAAGCAACATTTCTTCAAAACTTATTTAATGGTGACTCGCAGTGAAGATGTTAATTCATACAGCCCTCCTGCCACTTTTCCTTGGCTCTAGCAGATGTCCAGAGGCTCTTTCAAGCTCAGCCGTTGTGATTCTCTGGTTCTGTGATTCTGTGAAAATAAGTTAAACTACTCTGGCCTCAAGGCTGCAAATATCCACCACAGCTAGGGGTGATCCAACAAGAAAGAGTGTGATTAATGAAAAGTCGAACATAAAAAGAAATTGCTGTCTCTAAAGGATGAATCACATCACCCTAAGACTGGTGCCTAAGAAAGCCAGATGAATCACCCACTAAGAGTACTTATTTCTTTCCATAGACTACAAAGGGAGCTCAGACTGACTAGCTGTGACTCAGACATTTAACTCTTACACATCTAAAATTGAATGATGAAAAGCTCTTGCTTAATAATGAGAGGTAACTGTATCTGTCTTCAGAGGGAGCACAAAAAGTTGTAGATTACCCTGCAATCTATGTTTATACTTGAGCAGTAATGATGACTGGACAGATTTCTACTGAGCAATGATCTGTGGTAAAAGTAGGTACTGTTATCAGCAGCACTGCTGTTACATCACATATACCTCCCGTTGGTAGCTCTTCTCTCCCCAGCAGTTGGAGTTTGTTCTTTTATTTACTTATTCTGGTTTGGGGTTTGTTCTGTTTATTATTTTTCTTCGGAATGCTGCTTCTTGTACCTTCTAGGAACATTCACATATGACAGAGCCTGGGTGACTGAGGCTTTTTTAGGCTGGTTCATGATTAAAAATTGCCTGCCTCTTTAATCATTAGCTTCGTACTGATCAGAGAGCAATCTGCTGTTCATCCACCATGGGGACTCCTATTTAGCTGCTAAATAGAAATGCAGCAGATAGAGATTGGTAGTTAGTAGGGCAGCTTCTTTAGTGGAGACTTAAAAATAACTGCTCCGGGTAGTATGGGAAGTAAGGGACTGTGCAGCATTGGTGGTGATGTACCATGTGGCACAATCCCTGTAGTCAGCTGGAGAAAGCACCCTGACACATAAAAGAGCTCGGCCCTGATGGCAGTTTGAAGGGCAGGTGGCCCTGTTGTGACCAGCTGACAGGCTGCAAGGAGTCTCTGGGCTAGGGTTAATGGTGGCCTCATCGTGGGAGGTATGGTCTGTAAGGCTGCCACGAAGGGGGAAGAGGAAACTGCCAGATCTTCCCAAACACCTTACAGAGCCTGAGCCACACAATGAAGTGAGTAAGCACAGTATAAGGCTATGCTTGAACCCATGGTGGATGGAGGCTCCCACATTGAGGGAAACTGGAAGTTTATTACTTCTGACACCAACAGAACGGGTCGCACTCTGCCTTCAGATCTGAGCTCACACTGCCCTGAGAGCCACTGAAGAGGCACAAGCTCCACTGGGGAGACTCTGTAGCCTGAAATTTGCATTAGCACCAAGACAAAGTGGTGGCTGTTAATGGTTGGAGATCCCCTCGTGTAGGGGTTAGAGCTGCTGTTGTGGGAGATTTGCCGCGGGCCTGATCCAGGACATTGTGGAGAAACTGCTGGGGATCATGATGACCTCAGACTATTATTTCTCATTGCTCATCTGCAAAGGCACCAAGAGAGACCTGGAGCAAATCTAAGGGGTCTACAGAGCACAAGAGGTAAAGGTGAAGCACATGGGAATCCTACAGGAACTTTCCTCAGTCCCACAGGTGAATGGGAAAGGCCTGGTAGGACAGAACATCCTCAGAGTTGCCAGCTGGCTGCATGGCTGGTGTCACAGGGGGAGATGCAGGTCACAGCCAATATTAGAGCATTTACTAATTAAACTGTTGTTATTAATAGCAGATAACTATTCACACAGTTCATTTTCTTCACATATTTCACTTAAACACACATACACAGTTACTAGTTGGAGCAACAGTTAAAAGGCCAACCCCAGCTCCTTAGAAGCAGATGGTCATATTGATGCATCAGCGGCTTGTACACAGGCATTGAGAATAGTCCCTTCCAACTGTCCTTTGTTTCACCAGCTGTATATGCAATCCTGTAGTATTCATCTGCATACAGCAGCCACCACTGCTTCTTGGATACAGTCTGAGCTACATAACCCATTGTTGATGCTAGTGTGAGCTAGTGGCGAAGCACAGATTCAGCAAACTCTTGATGTCCTTCGTTTATCAGTTCTCGTGGATTCAAAAGGACCACTAGTCTGTGAAGATCCTGGAAGATCTTCTTCACATACTTCTCCTCTCTTCAGACTGCTGTTTTCTGGTTATTATTTCTCCATCCACACCCATAGATACCTATAGAGCCCATTCACACAAATTCACACAGAAAGGGTTCTTATGACAACCATGGGTTCCTGTTTCAGGAATGAGGACTACTGGCAAAAGATGAGGTCCGTTTGGAAAAGGTGGACAACTGGGCAATGCACCTCAGCAAAGTTCTGTAGGAGCTTGCAGTTAAATGAGGAAACAGAGACTAGTAATTGTTACCACAAGAAGCAAGATGTTGGGAACAAAAGGGCCCTCAGGAAGGACTAAAGAGGACAAGAGTTCCCATTTATACACAGCTGCACACAGCTTGGGAGGAGTAAGAGCTCTGCATGCACATGCAGAATTATGACATCACTGGAACGGTTGTTAGGTGGTGGAATAACTCAAATGACAGGACCTCACTGATGAGTGGGCACAAGCTACACAGAAAAGATAGGCAGAGGATAAGAGGAAAGGGCATTACCTCTTACGTGAAGAACTATGTGAAGGAGTATTTTGAGTGTGTGGAGCTCTTCTCTGGAATAAGCAACAGACTGGGTGAGAACTTGTGAGTCAGGGTGAGAGAACAGACCACAGAGAGTGGCACAGTACTGGGAATTACAGACCACCCAATCACGGTCGGGAACTGAATGAACCTTTTTTTAAGGAACTCAGATAAGTCTCTAGGTCACAGGCTTTGTCTCTTATGGGGGAATTTATCTTCCCTGACACATACTGAAGGGGCAACACAGCAGGACAATCTAGGGCATATCTGAAGCATGTCAGAGACAACTTCTTACTGCAGATTTTAGGTGGGCCAACCATAATCTTGAACAAGAAAAGCTGCTTGGCAATGTGATAATCAATGGCAACCTTGGCTGTAGTGACCAGGAAACAGTGGAATTCAAGATCCCAAGGGGAAGGAGAAAGACAAATATACAGATCCTGTCGCCAGGAGAGCAAGCTTTGTCTTCTTCAAGGAACTGATGTATGGGAACCAGTGGGAGGGAAAGGAAAACAGAGTTCAAGAGAGCTGGTAAGCCCATAAGCAAAACCTCCAAGTGTAAAACCAGTCCATCCTGATACTCAGGAAAACGAGCAGATGTTTCAGAGGACCAGTTTGCCTAAACAGGGAATATAGAATCATAGAATCATAGAACATGTCGAGTTGGAAGGGACCCTCCAGGATCATCAAGTCCAACTCCTGCACCTTTGCAGGGAACCTCTCCTGAGGTCACACCATGTGCCTGAGAGCATCGTCCAAACATTTCTTGAACTCAGGCTTGGTGCTGTGACGACTTCCCTGGGGAGCCTGTTCCAGTGCTCAGTTACCCTCTGGGTAAAAAACCTCTTCCTGATATCTAACCTAAACCTCCCCTGATTCAGCTTCCTACTGTTACCCTGAGTCCTATCATTGGGAGGGAGTTGACAGCTCCTCCCAATTTAGTATCATCTGCAAATTTGCATAGAATCCCTTCGAGTTCTGCATCCAGGTCACTGATGAAGATGTGGAAGAGGACTGGGCCTAGGATGGAGCTCTGTGGAACCCCACTAGTGACCGGTCACCAGCCAGATGTTACCCCATTCATCATCACTCTTTGTGCTTGACCTGTGAGCCAGTTGCTCACCCATCGTGTAACCCGGTTGTTCAGCTGTATGCTGGACATTTTGTCCAGGAGGATACTGTGAGAGACAGTATCAAAAGCTTTGCTGAAGTCTAAGAATATTACATCCACTGGCTTCCTTTGGTCAACTAGGTGGGTTACCTAAGCTAAGCCCCAGTGTAAAAAGTCAGTATGTAGGAGGTGAAAGTAAGAGCAAGCTACCAAGAAGAATATAGAAACATTGGTGAGATATTCAATGCCTTCTTTGCCTCAGTCTTCACCTGGCCAGGTGTTCTCTGTGCTTAGAGCCAATATTCAAGAAAACAGCTATAAGCAGTGGAAGGGAATAGAGTCAAGTATCTTTAAGAAATATTGAATCGTATAGATCCATAGTATCAGATGCTATGCATCTGATTGCTTGCCATTGTCACTGTGAGGTTGCTTCACCTTGTAGCTGAACAGCTGTAGAAATCAGGAGAAGTACTGATAACTGGAAAAAGGCAAAGGTTGCATTTATCTTAAAGATCTCATTAATTTAAGGAACAGCAATCTGGTCAGACACAATTTAGTCCCTGGGAAAATCACAGAACATATCCTCTTTGAAGCAATTTCTGGGCCCTTCAAAAGAGAATAGAAAATCATGGAATATTTTTCCCACAAAAAAATTGATACCAAAATTATGATGGCAGCCATGATAGAACTTCATCCTTAGTTATATTAGAATTTCAAAGCAGAAAGTATTCTCATGTTATACTATACTAAAATGGGGTTTACAGTTTAAATTTGAAAGCTAATTCAAAAATGGGGTTTACAGTTTAAATTTGAAAGCTAATTCAAAATCACTGGTGTTTTACAATGATCATCCAAAAATGGGAAAGTCTGCAGAGCAACCAGAGCATTCTCAGACTTCACAATAAGACTAATTTTAATGTAATTATAGCAATTAAGATTCTTCTATTAATAACTTTCTTTTCAGATTAACAAGCCACTTATGTAGTACAATATGAAGAGCTTCTAATTAGAGTGACAACATTGTGATTTTCTAAAACTGTTTAATAATGCATGATAAGTGACTGCCAACTTGCATTAAGATGTTTTAGGAATCCTGCATAGGCCTGATGGTTGATAATCCTGTTTTCAAGACATAATTTGAATTGCAAATTGAATTCAAAGGAAAAGGCAGCATTCTTCTTCCAGAAGAAGCAGAATATTTATTTGCAGCACCGAGCAGACCTTTAAAAGCGCAGCAGCACTTGATAATAAAAGATGTCTGTAATTTGTCGGTTTTGATGTAGCTGTAGCTGGCCATCTGATACAAAGCACACTGACGACAGAAAAAATTCTCTTAATAATCTGAGTGAATCAAAACCTCAAGTGACTTATCTGGTTTAAACAAGGCATCCTCTCAACAAGAAAGATAGTCCAGAAGAAATAAATAGATATATGTTATTTGGCTTAATTAACATGAGGAAATTGTAAAATGTTGGAACTGGGTCTCTATTTGATTGCTCCAGAACTATGTATCTAATTTAGGTACTTACAAAGTCAATCTCTTGCTGCATATGAAGCTATTGGATTCTTGAATTTTATTTTTATTTTTCAAATACCATATGGGTTTAAGGAAAAGTTGTTATTCATATTTTATATGTGACTACTGAGACAAAGAATCACATTTTTCAAAAGAGAAATCAGTAAGATTTAAAGAATGCTAGCTGAGTTATTTTCTGAAATTTTTATCTCCAATACATTATTTGGAATCATGTAATTGTTTCAGGTTACTGAGCCTAGGGTGAATGATTGCTGAGCTACATGATACTGACAGGTTTCAAACTGAGCTGCCAAATTGTGAGAAGTTTTTGTGAACACAATTTTTCAAAAGTTTATAACATGGAAAAGTTAGAATCAAATTTACCTATTCTTTACAAACCATTAAAAGTCAAAACTCAGACTTACTTTCTGCCAAAATTCAAGTATTCATTGCACAGATTAGAAATATTAGACCTACAGTTGTATGTACTTCTGGAGGGAATAATTAACAGCAAGGCAATTTTACTTCATCTGATGGCATTTGTAGAGCTGGGCTGAACTTGACAAATAGGTTTTATTTTTAAAAAAAAAGGCATTTGCAGGGAACATTTACAAAAACATGACAGAAGGGCATATTTTATTCCCAAACCTTATTTGTTAGTGCATAATAAAGTTGACAGGGATTACAGAAATTGCCCAATTTATACATTCGCAACTATCCCACATTAAATGTGATGGATAATTATCCAGAAGCAGGGGTTGCTCACAAAAAGGGATATATCAGAAAAAGAACATTTCTTGTAAAAGTTGTTCTCAGTACAAAATATTTTAAGTACGTACTTGGTGAGACAGAATGTTTCCTTACCTTAGAGGTTACAGGATTTGTGTGGTAGATTCAGTATAAAAAAACCAAAGTATTAAACACAAGACTATCGAAAAGGAGATCAGTACATCCGCTTAGCTTGTTTGCTGGATGTAGCCATTAACTTATATTTGAAATGCCTCCAGAATGAGCCTTTAGCTGTCAGTAAAATTTCCAGTGAAATAAGCACAAGAATTTTTAACTGTGACAAAAGAAGGTAAAATATTCTCCACAATTCATGTTCCAACACCTCAATTATCTGGCATTAAAAATAAATCAGTTTCTTTCTCTCCTCTATTGTTCTGTCTCCACAAGCAAATAGAACAAAAACGGAACAACAATAAACAATTTTTTTAAAAATAATTATGCTGGTTAGGATGTGAGGCAGCAAAGCTTTCATCTCAAATGGTTGATGTTTGACAAAGTTATAACAAACTGAAAATAGACTCTGTACTGGGAAGTGTTGGATAGCTTTGGCTATTGGTACTACATTTTGTTATTCATGGAAAAATGAACAAAGAAAGAAATGAAAGAAATAAGCATTGAGAGGTAGACATGTGCATGGGCACGCTGTCTCCTGACTTTCTCTTCTTGTGTACCTTTCTGTATATATTCCCCTAGTAACAGATAAATACAAGATGCTATCAAGCTATATTAAAATACTTCTTTTTTAGAGAAAGGAAGGCAAAACATGGATGAGAAAAGTAAACTAAGATTTCAATCACTCCATATAAGGGAGTGGAAAGAAGATGGAAGCTAAATAACAGATCAGCAAAGGGTAAGAGAATGCATACATAGAAAAAAAATATATGAAAAGTCTGATGAACATGTTGCTCATACTGTTTCTTTTTATTAATGTCTTGTGAATCCTCTAGTCTTTACCAGTAAAGGAGCACAGCTGATGCATATATAAAAGAGCTGTCAGAAATTCTATCATCATTTTTCATGCCTAATACATACAGAGAAGAAGAAATACACCATACAGGCAATGAAGAAGTGAAAACACAAAATGAGATATAATTTCAACAGCTTCTGTTTTCTTCAACATTAATGCATCATATTCTATCCAACAGCTCTGAAACAGCAATGCACTCATTGTTCATTAGAACTACAGTGCTTGACCAGCAAATGATTTGGGTTTCAGTCCTTAGCTTATATACTGTAATTATTTTCCTACTGCCCATTGAACAAGCCAGAATCCAGACAGTACTGTACTTCAAAGCATGCAAACATACTGATAATCTTTGCAAATCACAGATTAGTTTCTTGCTCTGTGGTATGTTCAACAGCCAGTTTCCCAGTGATACAGTATAGAAAATATGAATTCTAGAGTGTCTCCTGAACAACCAGCCAACCATGCTTGCCTCTGCCTGTCCAATCAAGGCCCAATCCCTAATCCCCTCTAGACATCATTTTGTAGTAAATTTGTCTCAGAGCTGTATTTAATAGCCCTACAACTTCTGTTTCTGCAATGCCTTCTGCCTTTATCTGGCGTTCTCATTGCAGAGTTCCTTGAGAACTTCTCTGCTCCCAGCTACACCCTTTCCTTCTGTGCTCTCTGCTGTTTGATTTCCTTCACAACCCGTTCAGCTCACTAAGCTGAGAGGAAATTAATTAGTAGAAAGATGAATACATTTCTTCTGGTCTACTGAGTTAAACTTTCTACTCCAGGAATCAGAGGAGCACCAGAGGTGGCACAAGGAAGGTTATGAGACTGTGCAAAGGGCAGCAGGGAGGGAAGGAGGAAGAAGCACAACTGCTGCTTTAGTCAGAAATGGCTGTTAGATACGATCAGTTGTCTTTTCTAATTGCTCCTCAGCTACATCGGTACCTTCACTGATTTTTTTTTTAAGCACATGAAAATCTTTTTATTTCTCCCCAAAACACACTTGTCATGTGCAATTCACTGGCATTATGTGGTTGTGTAAAGCTAAACACATAGTCAAACTACTTGTAGGAGAAAGCCAACCTGTGGCTGAACTCATGTCTTTGTAGACTCTTTGTCACAAGGAAAGAAATCAAGTTTCCTGAAAGCTTTTGAAAATTCTTCTTCATTTGCTGAAAATGCAGTTTGCTCTGATTCTTGATCTGTTCTTGAGACACTGTCACCTTTTTTTGTAATGAATATCACTCCTGTGGATCAGTCCTCTTGAGCCATGCTTTTTCATCTCTTTTAGAGCTAGAAAACCTCTACAACAAAAGCCTCCAAGTCAAACATCAGAACACAATGGCCAATGTGAATTGCATGTGAGACTCCACAGTCACCACAGATATAAAAGACACCTTTCCAATTCAAACGAAGGCACAAATGTAGGGAAATTCTCTCCGTGGATGACTTATGAATCTCAACTAGTATTCCCATCTGCTGGATCGGGACTTAAATTTGTATTTAAATAAAGGCAAGTGCTAGACTCATAGCAAAGTCATACTATAGGACACCACTTAAGTCTGAAGAAGGATCAGAGTGCAGTAGAAAATCTTCCAGGACTTAAAAAAGCAGAGGTAGCAAGCCCAAGCAGGAAGTTTACTTACTGTAGTTTAAATAATTCCCCTAATTTTAATTTTTCTTATTGTATACCATACATAACACCAGAAACCATAAATCATCCCCACTGAGATGAGTCCTTTGACAAGCTGTAAGTTACTGGGTAAGATCTCAAATGGGTACCATTTTGGTTGGGCTAAGAGTGGGTTTGACCAGTGACAGAAAATGCAAGAGGATCTGATGTGTCAAAGAGGGAAGCTTGCAGATGTATGACCCTAATGACAATCTTAATTCACTCAAGAGAAAAATTTCTGCTTGCAGAGCCAATCCAGAAGATTTTTTGATGGCTATAAAAGGAGACTGGTGTGCAGGAAAGCTGATGATCAGTGCCTGTTGCCCAAGACTTAACAGGCTTGCTTTTCTCAGATGTGGGTGGCAAGTATCATAAAAGTCTGTAATTATGAACGGACACATAAAGAATCCAATTACCTATTAATGTTCCTTGGCATTTGTAGTCATAAAAGCATGATCTCATATACTGTGACTACTTTCTTTCAATAGTGTTAGACATCATCTCTGCAAGCCTAGGCTGAAGCTATTAAATACACATTATAGCAAAAGAGTCACTATGTGTCTATCCAGCTGGTACTTATGTTATCCATTTTTAGACATTATGTACAATCTTTATATAAATTATTACTAATGGAAAATCTGAGAACTGTAGAACATTTGCTGAAGCTTCCTTGCATGGGAATGAAGCCAAACAAGTGCTTGTGACATTATATTGTTAGCAGAGCTGTATATTTTCTATGCCATAGTTTTTTGTGAGATCAAAAATTGTCTTGCATTTCATTGGAATGAAACCAAGAATTCGAAGTGAGAAACCTGACAGAAACACACTTTGCCCTTTCTGAACTAACTACCTCCATAGTGACATGCATTCACCGTGGTTACATTCTTCTAGTCTGAGCCAGGCAGAGCAGGATCAGATATCGGTCTTCTGTAACTCATGTAAATATCTTAACCCTAGGTGAGATGGAAATAATTTTCTTGTGTTCTCTTACTGTGATCAGAAATTCCACTCCTAGTGTTTGGATTCCTTCAAAAAGTTTTTATTTCAAAGAACTGGCCTGTTCTCATGAGAAAATAAAAACTGTTTGGCATAAAATTTCCAAATAATTCTAGTTTCAAAATTTTGCTACCAAATATTGAGAGACCTCTGACATAATTTTCAACAACAAAAAAGGGTTAAACTCATTGACTTAGATAACAAAGTCAATTCAGCTAACAGATAAGCATAATTTTTTTTTATATCTCTTCAAGTGGAAACCACAAGTGTCTAGACAGATTCCAAATCAAAACTAAATACTAGACTCCGACTGAAATTATAAAAAGGAAAAACTGCCACAAGAGTACTCCTAAAAAAAAATAATAATTAATATATGCCTTTTGCTATTTTTTCACATTTAGGTGAGACAGCACCTCTTGGCACTGCCAAAAATCAAATGACTGAATCACAGAATGGTTGAGGTTGGCATGGACCTCTGGAAGTCAACTCCCCTGCTCAAGCAGGGCCACCTACAGCATGTTGCACATGTTGCACATGTTGTTAATCATACATGCTAGCTGTCACTGGACTCTCTCCAGTATATCTGTGTCTCTCTTCTACCAAGGAGCCAAGAACCGGACACAATGCTCTAGGTAAGGTCTTACCAGTGCTGAGCAGAGGGGAAGGATCACCTCCCTTGCCTGCTGGCAACACTCCTCCTAATGCAGCTCAGGATACCAATCGCCTTCTTTGCTTCTAGGGCACATTGCTGGCTCATAGTCAGCTTGGTATTCACCCAGAACCCTAGGCCCTTTTCTGAAAAACTGCTTTTCAGGCTGTGCAGCTCCCAGCATGTACTGGTGGTCGGGGTTTTTCCTCTCCAGTTGCAGGACTTCCCAATTCCCCTTGCTGAACTTCATGAGGTTCCTGTCAGCCCATTTCTCCAGCCTGTCAAGAAACCTCTGGATGCCAGCATGACCCTCTGGTGTATCAGTCACACCTACCAAGTTTTGTGTCATCAGCAAGATTGCCGTGGATACACTCTGCCCTGTCACCCATTAATCATAGAATCATAAAATCATAGAATCATAAAATCATAGAATGGTTTGGGTTGGAAGGGAACTTAAAGATCATCTAGTTCCAAGCCCCCTGCTATGGGCTGGGACACCTCCCACTAGACCAGGTTGCTCAAAGCCCCATCCAACCTGACCTTGAACACTACCAGGGAGGGGGCATCCACAACTCTTCTGGGTAAGCAGAGAAGATGCTGCTTTCATCTACCAAGCCACTCCTCTCATCATAAAAGGCTACCAGGTTGTTTAAATATGACTTCCACTTGGTGAATTCATGCTATCTTTTTGTTCTTTATGTGCCTGGAAATGGTTTCCAAGATTAGCTGCTCCATTACCTTCACAGGGATCAAGGTGAGGCTGACTGGCCTGTAGTTCCCTCAGTCCTCCTCCTTGCTTTTTCTGAAGATATGAGTGATGTTTTCTTTCCTCCAGTCTTCAGGCACTTCTCTCAGTCACCATGACTGATGAAAAATTAACAATTGGCCTCACCATGGCATCATCCAGCTTCCTTGGTAGGCGTGGGTACCTCCTATCAAGGCACATAGACTTATTATGCCCAGTTTGTGTATGCACTGACCTGATCCTCTTCTACCGAAAGTATGCCTACCTTGCTCCAGTCTTCCCTCCCAGTCTCTGAGGTTTCTGAAGGCCAGTCTTATTAGTAAAGACTGAGGTGAATACAACCTTCAGTACCTCAGCCTTTTGCATGTTGTGTATCACCAGGGCCTCTGCCCCAGTCACCAGCAGGTCACAGAATCACAGAATCTAAGGGGTTGGAAGGGACCTCGAAAGATCATCTAGTCCAACCCCCCTGCCAGAGCAGGGTCACCTACAGTACATCACACAGGAACGCATCCAGGCGGGTTTTGAATATCTCCAGTGAAGGAGACTCCACAACCTCTCTGGGCAGCCTGTTCCAGTGCTCTGTCACTCGCACAGTGAAAAAGTTTTTCCTGATATTTACATGGAACCTCCTATGCTCCAGTTTAAAACCATTGCCCCTTGTCCTATCATCAGTCATTACTGACAAAAGCTTGGCTCCATCATCCTGACACTCACCCTTTACATATTTGTAAACATGGATGAGGTCACCCCTCAGCCTCCTTTTCTCCAAGCTAAAGAGACCCAGCTCCCTCAGCCTCTCCTCATAAGGGAGATGTTCCATTCCCTTAATCATCTTTGTGGCTCTGCGCTGGACTCTCTCAAGCAGTTCCATGTCTTTTTTGAATTGTGGGGCCCAGAACTGGACACAATACTCCAGATGTGGCCTCCACATTTTCCCTACTCTTCCTTTGGTTACTTGTGTACTCAAGAATCCCTTCTTATTGCCTTTGACATCACTTGTCAGGTTCAACGTCAGGGGAGCTTAGGCTTTCATAAACATGTCTTTGCATGCTTGGACAGTGCCTCTGTATTCCTCCCAGACTACTTGTCTCTACTTTCACATTCTGTACACTCCATTTTTAAGTTTGAATTTTGCAAGGAACTCCTTGTTCATCCATGAATGAAGTATTTATGGAAATTTAATATACACTAAGATTTTCAAAGAACAAGAAGTGTATCTCTGGCTTTACTTAATATTTTTATCTTACCATATTTATAATTTTTTATAATATAATATATGATACATTTTGAGTAGGTGTTGGGGTGGTTTTTTTGGTCTAAGCAAATTTACCTCAAATAGAGATTTAATAATGCAGGAACCTTCTTCACATTGGCATGTTTGTAACTGCTGATTTTATGACTGGGACTATTAGGCAGAGATGAATTAAAGAATTACTCCCATTCCCCACTAGATAATTTCTGATTTATATACAGTAAAGGACTTAAAAGCCTAAAAGTTATGCACTATAATGCTTGGTTTCTATGCTAGGACACCTAAAGCACATAGATTTCATGGAACAGTTCCATAATCCAGAACAGAATCCAAGCCATGAAGCACACTGAGCAAGAAAGGAACCACAGTAAGCAAGCAGCTGCCTCCCAACTTAGGTGAATCACTCATATTTGTTAGAAAACACCTCTGCCTTTTGGGAAACAGAGCCTCCTTCTATGCCAGTTCTTTCAAAGAACAAAGAACAGATCATTTTTTCCTTTTAGAAGAGGTTTTTCTTTTATTTTCTTCCCTTCGCTTCTCTTTCTGCCTCTAATGCTGTCCGCAAGGTAGAAGATACAGGTTCAAGTTCCTCTTCTGATTGAAGGAAGCTTTGATTTTCCCAGCAAGTGTCATAAACATGAAGCTACAGCACATTTTTCAACATTTTACATTGCCATTGTTTCAAGAACTGGACTCACAGGGACAGACAGGGAAACAAGAAAGAGGATGACTGTAGCCTGTGTTAAGGATCCTTTGAATAATAAGTCCCCCTCACTTATAAAACTGTAGGTTTACCCAATATCTGGTTAATGTAGGTCTTGGGACTGCATACCTGCTAACTTAGATAGACATTCTATTCTCTCACTATTTCAATGGACCTCTTTTTCTCTTCTGTACAGTGGCACCACTTCAAAAGCATAGTTAAGACATCTCGTTTAACTATGTAGCCAAGGGCTGGTAGTCTGTCCTAATTGATGGAAGCTGTAGTTTGAATCCCCATCAGGCTGAGGAAAGCTTACAACTTTGTATTCCAACTTGGAGGCAAGTTCATTATTTACTCAGGTATTACAGAAAAAGTGAGGCAGAGCTGCTTCTCACTATATTATTTTTAAAAAGCAAGTTACTGAGTTTTGTAAGCATCTTAAATCAGCCCCTCTTTCATGCATGATCTGAAACTTCCTAACACATTAAACCTCTCTGAAGAGGTAAATACAATGAATTTTAGTCCAAGCATGGAACAGGAATCAAATTACTCTGTCAATATTAACATTCACAGAATCTCAAATCTAAGTAAGCAAGAAGTAAAACAATTAACATACAATGGAGAACTAAGTATATGTGGGCTGGGAACTAAGTATCTTAGCTGGGAAGCAGATTATCAGCAGTGCAGTAAGATTTGCATCTTTTGATTCAGGCACCCAAGTTCCCTTTTGGGTTTTCTGTTGGACCTACCCCAAGACATTCCATGTAACATTACCTTGCTTTATCCAAATGGATTCAAAAAGGCAAATGTTATTCCTTGCTCAAATGAAAATGTTTTTTTAAAACTAAATTAGTATATTAAGCCACTTTGAGGCAAGACAGACCCCTATATTTGTATTACACTTAAGATTATACTTACAAAAAAATCTTAAAAGCACAGTGTCATTTGTTATAACATATCAAGCACCGAGTAAACAGCGCAACTAGAAAAATTTAGCTAGAAGGTAGTCTGAAATATTTGCTTCAAATTTTAAACAAAAGAACTGTTTATTAAATAACAGCTTTACTAGAAACAAATTTTCAGCATTGCTAAGTCATTATGATACTACCCCATCTCTTGTTTGAGGATGGGCTTATAAACCATCTATATAATCTACATATCTAATGTTTGGAGATGCATAGTTACTCCAAATGCATTCATCATTATGGTATCTGAGTGCAAAGAGGATCGTAAAACCAGGAAGACAATCTGATAGGTCATCCACTCTGTTCTCTTTGTTCCCAGAAGTGTGTATGGTAAAGTATTAGCTTTTTCCCATCTTCTGTCTCCATGAACGTTGTTGTGGGAAAGTTGATGCTGGGATGCATCTTGCTCTTTCTTCAAAAAATACTAATATTTAAAACAGGTATTTGATATTTCCTAGGCAGTTATAAGAAAGCCCAGCTCTGTGCTCCAGTACATTTCAATATTGTGCACCTGGCAACTTCAGAATCCTTAAGGGGAAGAGCTATACAGGATCGCATTCGCAGAAGAGGAAGTTATTTCTTCCAGACTAATTAAAGTCATAGAAAACACAGAAAAGAGTTTGAATCTTAAAATGCATTCTTTATTGATCCAGGTCTCAGAGGAAGTGTATTCCAAAAGCAATCTGCTGGTTTGCAAAATAGAAGTCATATATTACTGTCTGCATTTCCCATTAAATATATAAATACGTAGGCTTCATAGACAAATTCATAGGTAGATAGGCTGTTAAAGTTTACTATATTTTGGCACTAAATTACACAATTGAAAGATGCACAAATCACAACAAATCACAACGACATCTCCAAGTCAATAGGTTGAAGGAAAATATAAGCAAAATAAATTATTATTTTTAATCCGGCACTAATCATAGCTTAGTAGGGAAAAAAATATCATCATCAAAACCACTATTATGCTATTATTCTCAGGCAGATAAGAATAAGCAAAACACACCTAAATCATACCAGATTTTGCTTCACCTTTTTTAGTTTCCTAAAATGCAAATATGCTTCTACATCCATTCCCATATCAAAAGCAAATAATGAGGACTATGATACTTTGATTTCTCTGCTTAGCATAGTCAAAGGAACCTAGCAAGCCTGTGTAATTGCTGGCGTTTTTCACTATTATATTGTATCATTCGACAGCTTGTTCACTGAACATGAATAATCTCCTGCTTAGTCCTTTGATCTTAGCCTGAGGAAGTTATGAGTATGGATAGTGTTCAGACTATATAGTCCCAGGCATACCAGCATTTCAGGCACTCCAACTTCTCCTTGTCTTTCACACACAAAACCAGCAGGAAAGAACCACTAAACCAAACATAACAGAATGAGAACAAGAAATTAAAAACAAAATTTTAAAACCAACCAACCAAAATTCATGCAACAGCCCTTATTATTCAGCTCTCCAGAACAGACACACGCTGAGCACAGCAGCATTGCCTGATAGTCTATGTTCTCTCATTTTTTCTAATGTTATGTCTTGAGACCATCCTCTCTTAGTTTTGTACCAAACCTCTTGGCCAAGGTGTGTTCTGAAGATTCATTGGTAGGAGCAGTTGGCCCACGCCATGCACTGTGATGCCTGTATCAGCAGAAAAGTCAAACAGTTCTGGTTTTACCTGTTAACAGACAACATGCGTCTTGGTCTCATTTTTGCTTTGTTGCAAATATCTTTCAACAAGTGATGGCAAGACAAAAAAAATGAACACTGAAAGAGAAGTATGTTTGGCCCCTGGAGAATAAACAAAATGACCTAAGACTTACTTAAGAAAAGTTGGCATGCATGGAGAGAAAAGATTAGATTCTGCGGATGAATGACAAAATAATCTACCAAATTATTCGCCACCACTGCCTAGGGTAGCTATACAGTCTGTACAAATGTTTGTTACTTTTTCCAAAGATCAAAAGAAATATGAAATAAGAAAACGTATGGAGGTATTCAGTCTTGCAAATAATTAATTAATGTCATTTTCTATGGCATGCACATATATATAAAATATATTTTATAGTATCAGTGACAACCCAGGATGGATCACATGCATATGAGTTTGAAGACTGGGATCAAAGTCTCAGTTTTTTCCACAATATTCATCCAGTGTCAACAGGAGAAAAAAATGTTGGTTGGTTCAATTAATGGAAAAAAATCACTACTGTAAAGTGTGGTAACACATGATGAGATCACGTTCTGGAGTGTCAAAACCTCGAGTGGATTCAGATGGAAGCAAATCCACTTGGGCAAAACCAGTAATTTCCTCCAGATGTAGGGGGAGGTGAGAGGGAGCAGAATTGGGCCACAGAACGCGCACCAGTTCTGCACAGCCTCGGGGCGCTGGGCTGCCCAGAAGGTGGGCAGCAGGGCTTGGGCTGGGCAGGTCAGCAGTAGGGTCCTGCCCCTACCACCACACCACCTGCCCCAGCTGCCACCCCTCTGCCTGGGCCACCACCTGCCCAGCAGCCCCGCTCCCCACCACCCCCTTTGCCCACGGGCACAGCCGGTGCTTCTCCATCGCCCCAGGGAGAGCTCAGCCCCAGCCGGGCCAGACTTTGCCTGGTTTTGCCACGCTGCGCCCCGCCTGCCCCCGGCACAGCCCGAGCCCCCGGCAGGGAAGGGACTGGGACTCGGCCCTTGCGGGCACGGCAGTGCCTGGGAAGTCGCTGAGGGAGCAGCCTGGGCAAGGCACGGGCTCGCCCGCTCCAGCCCCTCCTCCCACTCGTGCCAATAAATCGTTAAGAGCCCGAGATTTTTCCTTTTTCCGCTCCTCCGGGAGGCACCGCGTTTCCAGGCGTCTCTACTCGAAGGCAAACCGCGGCGAGAGCAGCCGCCTCCCCCACGTCCCTGCCCTCCCGCCAGCGATGACTCAGGAACCCAACCCCGCAGGCAGCGCCCCGCCCGCCCCGCTCCGCTTCGCCGGTGCCGGGCGGGGATTGGCTGCCGCTCCGCCTTTGTTCGGCTGCAGCCACTGCCGCGGGGCAGCGGAAGTTTGAGCGCGGTGCCGTCGGGGGTCGCCTCGCAGCGCTGCTCCGCCCCGCAGCCTGACCCAGCAGCATGGACCTGGAGAGTAAAGTGAAAAAGGTAAGGTGGGGGCTGCCCGCCGAGGTACCTTCCCGGGAGCTGGCGGACCCGCCTGCGCTGGGCTTCAGTGTTGAGGGTTCGCGCACCCTCAAACCGCGGGGCGGACGGGGGGTTAAGGTAGAACTTGGTGGGACGCACCTCTAAAGGTGAAGACCAGCCTTTTGAAATGCATGTTGTATGGAAGTGCGTGGTTTGTGTTCCTGAATCCTTGTATTTAAGGGTAGTAGCTTGTTTTAAAGTAGGTATATGCACTTTTGTATACCTGTTCGCTTTTCCAGCTTGCAGACTAGAAGCTAACTTGGATGAGGAAGTAGTTGTGCAGTATGGAAGACTACCTGTTAAGTCAAGGTTGAATCGTAGAATGGTTTGGGTTGGAAGGGACCTTAGAAATCATCTCGTTCCAAGCCCCCTGCCATGAGCAGAAATACCTCCCACTAGACCAAGTTGCTCAAAGCCTCATCCAACCTGACCTTGAACGCTACCAGGGAGGGGACAGCCACAGCATCTCTGGGCAACTTGTGCCAGTTCTTGCCACCCTCACAGTAAAGAATTACTTCCTAGTATCCAATCTAAATCTGCCTTTTTTCGTCTTAAAATTATCATCCCTTGTCTTAACACTACATGCCATTGTAAAAAGTCCATTTCCACCTTGCCTGTAGACCCCCTTCAGGTACTGGAATGCTGCTATAAGGTATTCCTGGAGCCTTCTCCAGGCTGAACAACCTTTCTCCAAGTGATCTCGCCATGTGATAATGTCACCTGAATGAGGGTTCTGGTTTGAAGAAACTACATATCTCATCCCCTAGTCAGCATGAGGCTATCAGTGTATAGATAGGTGTAGTTAAGTACTGTCACTGTCTTAAGCAGCTAATTGTGTGCAAAGGGTTGTCCCCTTTGTGTGACTGCTTATATGTAATGAAAACAAGCTTCCTGATTAGATTTGCTTGTATTTTTCTAAGCACAATTTAAAACTTAAACTTGATGGTGTCACAGAGCTTGTTCACTGAGTTTTTTGAACTCCAGGAGGGGAGAGATACATATTTGTGAAAGAGAGAGCATTCTTACTCAGAACTTTTCTAAAGAGAAAAATGTGTTGTAAAATACTGATAAAATTCTGCTGGTAGTGGGGTCTTGGTTTGAGTGAACTTGAGTTGCTGAACATCTGCTTTAAAATGCACTGTAATTATTGGGTAGTGTTTTGTAAGTTTATTTGACTATTTTTGTCATATTTTTCTTTGGTCATCTTTTACTATTCTCCTTTATCAACTTCAGAGGTTCCCGAAGACTTTTCTGAACCACACAGAAGCCAGTGCAGCAAAAGAAACCAGCAAAGCTCTGTTTGTAGAAAATAACTTGTTTTTTCTATTCTGTTCAGCTTTGGTATTAATACTGATAAGATACATTTATGATGTGAAGTTTTCTGTTTCTACTATACTTATGTTCAGAAAACTACTTCTTTTCTTCCTCTGTCTCCCCTTCCCCCCCATCCCTCTTGTTCACATCTCATCACCTTCTTTCCCTTTGTAACTTGGGTGAAGCTTATTTCCCAAGAGAACAGACAAGGATCTGTGACAAGTCCGTGCAGGGAGAAATGGGAAGCTTTGCTATGTACCAGTATGCTCACTGCTAAATCCTTTCTTTCTTTTTGACTACAGTTATTTACTTAATCAAGACTTCTTCAGGTATTCTACACTGAAATGAATGAATAACAGTTCATGTCAACTCTGCAATAGCTGCATGTTTTCAATCTCCATCCTTTAATTACTATTCTCAACTGTTTGTTTCCTTATATTTTACTCATCTCTCTTTTGCCAACTTTCTCTTTCATGGAAGGCGAAAGAACATTCTGGGAAGTTTCCAGTCAAGCTTATCAAAACCAGTAAGCTACTTGGCCTTTAAGAGAAACTTGTCTTGAGGTGGCGATGTCCCCTGTCAGATTTTTAGGTTACTTAACCATCTGTTGTGATTCTCAACCCTGTCTTTGTTTTTCACCCTGGGCTGAAATAACTTGAGCCCTTTTACAAAATCTGCTTGCTGCCTCATGTTAACTTTTTATTTTGTAGTGGCTTGTACCTACCACTGCGTGGCAAATGGAGGTAAAAGTTAAGTATGAACAAGTGGCTAACCTGCCCGTTGGGTGGGAAGTGCCAGGAACACTGAGCAGAAGAAAGCAGGAATTGTCAAATGGTCCCCAAATAAGTTACTGTTCCCCTGCTCTTCTGAACTCAAATTCCTGAGTTTAGAAGTTGGCTGTTCCATAATCCTTGTGTTCAGCAGAGCAGAGGGAAATGAATGCCCAGTGGAACAGTGTGTGTTGTGAAGGCTTAAACACTCAGCTAATACTGTAGAGAAACTTCTTCCCCTGCTCACAACTGCTAATGTATAACTGCACAGGGTATTATAATGGGGCATTTTCTGCTTCTAGAAAACCCAAGAGACTAAGTTTCCAAGGTGACATTTCTAAGATTTCTCCAAGTGTTGGTAGTCCATGCACGAGTCTGTTCTTCAGTTGTGAGCTTCTGCTTTGTCTCTTTGAAAATCTGCTGTTGGTTTTCAAGGAGCTGGTACTGTACTAGAGAAAAACATGCACATATATGTGAATAGTACGTTTGTATGTGTGTGTCTGGGTTTGCATGAAGAAACAGGCTCAGGAAAGTGTTCTTATTGTTGATATCAGGTTTGGGTGGGTTTTCCCCCAAACTTAACAGTTCACCTGACACTAGGGTCAAACAGCCTCCCTGTCCTTAAGCAGGAAGAACTGCTGCCCCACCTGCCACAATTTCTAACCCATCCTTTTAGCAGTGAATCTCTTATATATTTGCTGTTTTGTGAGAATAAAACAGTAGTCCTGTGTAACATACCCTTCTTAAGTGTTTGACTGTGAGGAATGTAAGGACACAATTACTTCAGCTCAGACTCTTCATTTAATTTCTGTTTAGTTTCTTTTGTGTGCTGTAAAACAGTGACCAGAGGAATCAAGTCTGCTGTATAGCCAGATGTCTCTTTTGGTCATCATCCTGGGTTCTGAATAACCAGAGTCTGCAGGAAACACAGATTTCAGAATGAATTTTCAGCACTGAGAATATATGCAGAACGTATACATACATGTGAAATAATGTGTAACTTTTTTTGTAGTCAGGTCACCATGCTGCTTAGAGACATAATGTGACTGGCAAACATTTAGGCAGTGAATAGTGTGGGAAAATACGTTTGCAAGCCAGCCTTTTTAGCTACTATGTGAATAGTAAGTTTGGTACCCGCCTGACTGTTACAATTTCCCTTTAAAGGAGATGGGGAGTTTAGAGCTGACTATACGGTTTTATTTTTTTCTCAGGAGGAATTGGATTTGCTGTTGTATTTGAAGATCATGAAGATAGCTTTGTATATAAAGAGATTGCACAACAGAGCTGAAGCCTAAAAACAGTAGCTCCAGCTTGAAAAGTACTTGTGCAACAAACAGACCACTATTTCTCCCAAATACAATATACACTGTGTTCTCAAACATTGCTTTGAGGGTATAAGGAAAATGAAGATTTAATGCTTTTTGTTGAAGATTCTGTTAGAACAAGGTTCTGCTAGTCTGGATTCTTGCCCTGTCTGTCACCTCCCTGAACTTGGTAGAATGAATCAGTAGGTCACGGCCCTGCTTTGCAGTCCTGTTGGCAGCATGGTCTTGTGCTTTGCTAGAGAAAACAGGAATCTGGCAGTGAGTCTGTTCTGTATAGGCTTTCACAGTATAATACTTGCTTTATACACTGAATTTTGTGATGGAGAAGGGACAGAGAAGTTTGAGGGGAAGAGGTGCAATTTCTCCAATGTAGAATGTCTGTGCAGTGGTTCTGTGGTGTGAGATGTGGTTTCTTCTGTTACGATGGAAAACCAAACACAGAGTGCTTCAAACATCGTTAAGTCAACAACTGTAATGCTCCTTGATAAATGAATGATGGTGAAAGTATGTATAGGAGCAAAGTCAACTTTTTCATGTTTTGCAAAACGTGATTTAGTAATATCTGCTGGGCTATGCTTCCTGTTGAGGTCACTGTTTGTTTTGGTGTTGCTGCTATGGAAACCCATGATAGTAGAGCTTTTTTCTGTTCCTCGTGTATAGTAAGATAAAGGAAATGCAATTTTATTCATGGGTGAGTTTTACCTGCAAAGGTAAATATGAAAACAAGTGCGGAGATGTGAGAGGAACTACTTCAGCTTTGTTAACAAGGAAACTGCGTAACAGCTTGCTGCACGTGTTGTGATGGGATTTTTTTTTTCCCCCTCAGACTTTTAAAGGAGGAAAAAAAAAATTTGTTTTCTGCAACACCTATCAAAATGCATGCCTCTAGTTACTTTTTGTCCAACATGCCTGGATATCAGCTTGGCAAAGACAGCAAGGCTAAATTTAACTTTCTTACTTTTTTTTTTTCTGTGGCAAAAGTACTCCCCAGGTGTTTGACTGTAAAATATCATGAAATGCCTGAATAGCAAGCCAAGAAACTCTTTGAATGCAGGACTGCATGACTTCTAAGATCAGGTGAAACTGTCTTTTGATATGGTGTAATCATAGCTAATTATTAAACAATGAGATGGAGAAATAATTAAGTTACTGTATCTCATTAAAGGCACAAAGATCTGTTTCTGTAAGTGTTCCTGGAAAAAAAGACATTTTTTTTCTCTTCTCTAAGTAAAATAATAGTGGTGAGTAGCAATTGTGAATTGAATTGTATTGGTAAAACCTGCTTAAAATCACATTTTTTACCTCAGAGTATATTGAACATATCTTGCAAGTTAATGGCTTCTTCCTAGCAAATACAAAGTCTACGGATATAATGGGCAGATGTATATATCTATACTCTGCTATATTTAAAAAATATATTTTACAATCTATTTTAAATAGATATGCATCTTTGTGTGTATATATATATATAACTAAGTGTATGGGAGTGTGTGTATATATTTTATATAGGGTTTATATGCAAGAAAAACCCAAACCAGCACCCTATACATACTTTCTGCTAACATGTAGAGTTGCTGAAGTTCTAGGTGCTGGAGACCTGCAGGAAGAGCAGAGCTGTGAAGATGAAAGCTTGTCATACTTGTTATCTATAGTCTTAGACTTAGTCAAATGAATAGGTGTAGGTAGTGTCAATGGGGTAAGGAGGCTTCTGTCTGGACAATTCCACATTGCACCAGATGTAAGTGTACTCTGGTACTGCTGTGTGTGTGTTTCCAGTATTTTGGTTTTTAAAGACTGCCTAACCCTTCCTATGTGCATTATTTTCAGTCTGAGGTTGTCTAGCTGCAGCTTCTAAAAGCACTGGCTGAAAAAAACCCATGCCCTTTCCTGCATGACTAAGGATCCTAATCAGTGGGTATGTAGATTTCCAGCTTTGCTTCTGAAAACTTAATATTGGAAGACACAACTGGGAAAGCACTGCTGTCAAAACAAAATACACCAAGTGGTGTGAAAATGCCTCTGCAGCACTGTGTGATGGATAGTGGTGTATCTGAGGTTTGTAGACAGTGTTATAGTGCCTGTCAGCTGCATTCAAACTTAGCTAGTGTAATACTGGACTTTGTGAATAAACACTGCTTGTTTTCTATCCAACTTGAGATATATTTAATAGCTGTTGGTCTTTTGTCAGTAGATTGTGTAGCAGTGTCATAAATATTTATGTTATGAGCTGTTTGATATTTAGTTGAAGACATCACAATAAAATAAATTCTTAAGACTTGTGTACTATCATAGGCTGCTGCAGCTCCTTGATTTATTCTTCTGCTTGTCCTGCCTGGATCATATTTCAAATATTTTTATTGGATGTGCCCAATTCTTTCTGGTATCCTTCTTTCAGTGCAAATGGACTTCTTTACCCAAGCTTTTACATCTTAATTCCAGTCATCTTTTCCCAAATTGAAATGCATATTTAAAAAAAGCTAAGACAGACTTGCCATCAGTTTTGGTAGACCTGTTAAATAATAACAAGTAGAGTGGTTCATGGGATACTGTTCTTCTCTACAGATGAACCTTTTTCTCTCTTCTCATACAGTGTCTGTACAAGTCTTATAAGAGCATTGTACAGGTATGAGCATGTATTTTGTGTTTTTTCATTCTAGAATGGTAAGAAATAACATAGCTCTTCTGTTTTGAAGTTTAAATTCTGTAACCTACTTTAATTTCACATTTGTTATGTTTCCCTACTAGAGAAGACTTCTGCTGGTGCAAAATATAGTGATACAAGATCAGGCCTCATCAATAAAGCATGCACAACACGTGAGACTTCTAATAAGTCTTGTTCTCTTTTTTTGTTTTGCATACTTGGCTTTACCTTCACTTTTTTGGAGGTTCCTAATGTATGTTAGGATATGTTAGAAATCTGTTCTGTTGTGCTATATTGGTGTTTTTCTCAAGCTCACACTGGAAATGGGGAAAAAATATCACTTGATGTGGCCCCTCAAACATCCAGGTGGATCAAATCTCCAAATCAGAAGATTCCTGGGATTTTATGGTAAATCCAAGAACAGCTTTAGCATGGATCTCTTCACTTCTGCCCTTGGAACACTCAAGAGCCCAGGAGAAAGATCTGCAAAAAGGACAGTGAAGAAGATTAAAGTCTCTTCTGGGGCTCACTGTTGATTATTGCAGTCCACTAATGACCACTTTCTCACTGTATAGCCACAACCTTTCAGATTCTGGAGAGCTCTCAAACAGTGGAAGGACTTCCAATCTTCTACATAGGCTGAGTACTGGTATTGTCTTACTGTCTGTTGGAAGGTGAAAGATTAGTACAGCTCACCTGCCTGGTGGTATGGGAGTCCTCCTGGGGAGAGGAAGGAAAAGCAGCTGAGACCCAAGTTAGCTCTGGTAAACTAACTGGTGGGACTGAGGAGGTGAAAGAAATCTTGTGGTTGGGAGACCTAGAAATGCCAAGTGAAGCTTCTGTGTTTTGTTATGGGTTCCTCTTTTTCCACCTTCTTACAACTGCACCCAGGGGCTTATTTATAGAGGGACATGAAGGACAGAGCAACTAGCTTTATTAGAGGGCTATATCTGTGCTGGATGTGATGACTAAAGGTCAGATGAGACTGACTAGCTTTCAGTGGAACTCTGTCAGGATACACTTGGTATGGTTTGTGCCCAGCTGCTTAGTGTGAGTGAATGAAAAAAGGCAGAATTGAACTCTAGTTGCTGTACAGTGATAATATTGAGAGACAGTTGGCAGGAGCTACAGCGTGAGAAATTCTGATTCCAACATTATAATAGGCTGTTGAATCTGGACAAGGCCCTGGGAAAATAAGATTTTGTTGCACCTGTTCTTTGTGGCAATTGGGTGATCTCCAGAGAGCCCTTTTGACATAAAATAATCTACACTTACTAAAAGGAAGTGTAGGCAAGCTTTAAAAACTACTGTTCTGTCTTATGTTTTTAATTAATCTAAAATTTCTTAGGGCTTATCTTTATTTTTGGCAGTTACAGGAAAAATAATCTTGAGTTTTGTGACATTACACTATTTAGCAATTAAAAAGCCAATCCTTCAGTCACTGCAATGTTATTTTTTTTAGCAGCACTGTGAACTGCAGCACAGTTCATTCCATGTAGGAACAAACTTTTTAACAAACTTCTCCTATGTGGTAAAATATGGATGCTGTAGCTGACAAAATGTAATTGTGTTTGTATCGGCCTGCAGACTAAACTGGCCATCTACTTCTACATGTGTAATCTGTTTGTCCATGATTTGGCTTTCTCATAGCATCCTATGTGGGAAGATGTTTTGTTGTCTGATGGTCTCTGAATCAGCTGTATTTACAGGAATAGAATTCTAAAATTATTCTAAAACTGTAATGAAGCACGACTTCAGCATTTGCTGGTGGGTTCAGATTAATAGGAGGGAGAAGGAGAATTTGTTGAGCTTTCATTCTTGGTAATGCTCAATAAACTTAGTTTAAACCTGGCTTATCAAAAGGGTTTATTGTTATTTCATAGCAACTGCTGTGTTTCTCTTACATGTCTGAACAAACTCCTAGATACTTGAATAGGGCCATTTGGGTTTTTAAGATGATGATAAGCTTCTACACGTGAGTCCTTAAGGTAAAGACGGCCAACTTTTGACACTGGATTCCAGTTTGAACTGAAACAGGGTAGTCTTTCCCTAATTCTCAGCTGTAACAATTTAAATTTTTTTGCCCCTGAGCACTATTTAATCTTGAAAGCAGCATGTAATGGGTGATCTCAATCATTTATATTGTCTCTGTACTCAGACTATTTAATTCTGTATTGGGTATGTTAGTAATACCAGATGGTTTTAGACAACTTTAGCTGTAAAATGAAAATTAATAACAGTAGACAGGCAGGAACCTTCTTCTGGCAGTGTATTGGCTGATTTATCTGTGCCATTTCTCCTGTAATCCCATTTATGGAAAAATGGGTTTCTTCCTGTGTGTCCCTGCTCCAGTGCATGCCCAGCCTACTCTCTGTCTCTGGGCAATCCAGCATTGAGCTGGCTATGTCCTTTGGAAGGTATGAGGAATAGATGTGTGCAGCAGCAATGAAGAAATGCATTACAGCTTTAGTGATTTCCCAAGTTGCAGCAGAATTGGCTATAGAAAGTCACTTCTGAGGCTGATGCTGCCTTACCACTGAAGAAGGTCCTGTGACAGGACTATGGAGAAATTTGACATGTACTGACTTTCAGATAGAGTCAAACTCAAAAGCACAATGTGCTATTGTTATTTTATATCTTAATTTCTGGCAAGTGGCCACATAGTTTCCTTGTCAAAACAAAGGCAGAGGCTGTGTGTACATCTGGAATTGTCTGATTTGGTTCACAATGTACACCTTAATTTCAAGCTAAATCTTTTCCCTAAAGTGACCAGGCTTCTCATATAGAAAGGTCATTCCCTTTCTCTTTAGCAGCAAACTGAGAAATACATTTTAGAACAAGTCTGTCTTGTTTGCTGATTCAGTTTGTCTCAAGCTGCATAAGCATTTATTTAACTAGGCTCTTTATTCCTGGAGTGGGGATGTGGAATCCAGTGATACCGAAGAAATTGGCACCAGGACTGCAGGTTGTGAAGATGCAAGTAGGCTGGCTGGTTGCTGTTGGTTTAGTCTGGAGAGGGAGTATATTTTGGGAGGAGCATTTAGACAGCACATATTTCCTTTCCTTAATTTGCTCTGGAGAAGTATTTTTAACTTAAAAAACCCCTTAAATATTGGGAAGCTTGGAGATGATACATTAAAAAAATTGTGAAAACCATTTTCATTTTCTTGCGTTTCAGATTCTGTTTTGGCAATTCTTGAAATTTAAGGCTATTTCTCTGTGTACTGTGCAATAATGTTCTATCCGCAAGTGATGCTAGGTTTCTAAGCCTTCTAATTATAACATTAATAAATTGTCATTATACCCCTTTCTCCCCCTTCCTCTCTCTTTAAAGGTGAGGAGAGCCCAAGCATAAAGAAATAATGCTAGTTTGTAGATGATGTAGCAGCTAGAGAGAATGGATTACTGTTGGCTTTGCTGCTTTTTTTTGGGGGAGGGGGAGAGGTTGGGGGCTCAGGAGCAGAAGGAGAACTGGTGTTTGTTTTTTGCTTCGGGGCAATGCAAGCACACTTTGTTTAACAGCTTTTTAGGGAGGATGATGATTTTTTTTAAAAAGAACAACCAAAAAAACCTGAACAACCAACCCCAAACAAAAACCAACCTGTCCTGGAAAAAACCCAATTGTTTTGTGTTGCTTTAGCTTCCGCTTTCTCTTTAGAGAACATCCTGGCCAGCATTTTGTTCTGTTCATGTGTGACTTGTGTGTGCATGAGATACCATGTGCGTATAGCAGTGCTCTGGATTCCAGCTGAGAAGACCCCTGTAAACACCCATATTCAGTGGAGGTGAACTTCTATTAACTTGTTAACTTTACATATCCAACACAGACAAAAATGTAGTTCATGAAAGAGAACTTAATCTTTATAAAGTTATGTTTATTTTAGCTGCCTACTCATCTTCGAGCTTCAGGTTAGCACCTATAGCATGTAAACTTCAGCCCTAGGCTTCTGAGGATATCGCCATAATCACAGCAGGCTTGTGTTTATTCTTCCAGGTAAGAAAAGAAGAAATAATTTCATGTCCCTCTGTCCTTCTCTGTAGCTGCAAGCAGTTATTGCTGCCAAAGTATCTCTTCTCCCTAAATAGACCATAATCCACAGGAAAGTTTTATAATTTCATCAGGGATGTCTAGTGACTGTGAAGGCAGTGATACTTCAAATTACAAAGTAATGGAAAACTTTGTCTTCCTTGCATCTTATGATTTGTTCTGTATTGAGCAGGTGGCTTGTGAATAATCTGTTCCTTCATTTTGGACAGAAACAAGTTGAAAGTTGAGCTGTTCATATTCTTGTACATACAACAACAGTAGTATGACTTCTCAGTAAATTAGACTTCTTAATAATAACATTATTGCTACATCTAATTAACCCTGACATTGTATTACTGTTGCCAGAACTAAGATTAGTACCAGAACTTGTCAGCTCTAGCTCACTTTCTATTTATGGTAAAAGGCAAACTGGAGGTGAGCCGTCTCCTTCGTGACCACCATTCCTCCCATTGAGTCTACCCACAGCTAGCTGGGAGTGCTCCTCACACTGCTGGAGAGAGGTGGGTGGGAGTGTGGGGATGGGTTCCCCTCTGCCTGCAAGGTATGAGCCTGCACACCTAGCCATGATCACAGATCCAGAGTCTTCAGTCTGTCTGATTTTAAGAGCAATGATCCCCAAAGGTTTAAAGATCTGTAAGGAGGCATTTTAAATTTACTGTGTTATGTGAATGTGGAAGCTACAGTGCTTGGTGTCTGTTTTTCACCTTTAACTTCCAGTGGCTGTTACTCAGTTAAATTTGCTGATGTGTTAATATTTTGTGTGAATACCTGGCCTTTACTCTGCACTGTTTATGTTCTGGTACTTCCTCTGCATTATGAATTGGTGATCTGCCCTTTTAATCTTTCCACAGTGGAACACTTTACGTGTCATTTACAGTCATTGCTTTTACTAGATGTGCTGTTTCTCTTTCTCCTTGGAAAGTAAACTGCTATTAGTCCAGTTGAAATGTAATTATAAAGGGTATGTTCTGCTCTAAATCACTATCAGAGTGTTTTCAAATATACTTGGGAATATAAGACTAATCACTTACATGTTTTATTTATTCCTATCAGATGCCGAGGTTATTGCATATAAATATGGGATCTGTTTATTTCATGATCTCCCGTATTTTGCCAAGTCACATACCTCAAATCACTTTGTCCTGACAGCTGGATTAAATGTCCATTGACTTGAGGTCTTAACAGCCTCACTCGCTGTGGCTTCACATCCAGAGACCTAAGCCAGGGATGCAAAGAATCTGCATTGTCCCTTGGGTGAAACTTGAGCTGGGCTGGGGAGACAAGTCACCAGAAAAATACTTGGTTTTTGCTAAGGCTAACTTTCTGCCTGCCAGCTCAACCCTATGAGCAGTCTTGTACGAACACTCTTATGTAGGTACAATAGAAATGTGAGGAGACCCTAAAATATCATCCTGATGTCAGTTTAGTCAAATCCTAAATCTTCTGCTTCAGTTGTGGATTGTAGATAAAAGGCATCAGTAAGGTCATTCATGCAGCACAGTTTTTGAAGCTGACTATAGTCTTCTTACTCTGTACACAGATGGGCCTGGGCCATGAGCAAGGATTTGGTGCCCCCTGCTTAAAATGCAAGGATAAGTGTGAAGGATTTGAGCTTCATTTCTGGAGGTAAGTGACACCAGATGTCTCAAGCTGACTTAGCAGATCTTGGCACACGTATGCAAATGTGCAAGTAACTGCTTTTGTTCTCTTTCAATTAAACTATTCAGATGCTGTTAAGAAGCTGTGTCTAAGTTCAAGGTCAGGGCTTCTCAGCTGTGTTACAAGAGAGTGTTTAAGTATGTAATCACTTACAAACATACATTTCATCTGCACTTGAAGTCAAAAGTAGTACTTCTACTGAAAAATTTGCTTTAGCTTGATAAACAGTTGATTTGTAGAAACATCTCCTATCCCTACAGTAAGAGAAGGCAGGGAAGACGTGTGCTTTATCTCAATAATAAAAATGCTTTCTTAGTTCCTGACCAAATATATAAGCTTTGATCTGAAATTTTAGGTAAAATTATCTATTTTGAAAACATGTTGAAACTTTGTATATGTCTACAAATGACTTGGAGGGGGAAGAGGTATCATCATTCAAGTAAGTTAGTACTTTGGCTTAGATGATGTACTCTTCCTAAATGGGTAAGAGCTGATGATACCTGTGGTAAATAGGCTGTGATGTAGTCTGTGCCATTACTTCTGCAGAAATTTTGTATTCCACTAAGACTTTTCTTGTCTTACTGAAACCTTAACAGATGTGTCTAGCTAGCTCAGTTCCCTATGGTACTGGTTGTGCTTTAAGATATAGCTTAGTGATTCTGAGTTACTAAAAAATAAAAAATCCTTCTTAAGGGGAGCAGCCTGCACAGGACATAAAAAGAAAGAATTGTTAGTAGCAGTAGCACATGCTAGCAATGAAAGGGATTAAATTTCACCAATGCTGTTTAGCTGCAGTCATAACTGTATCTGCAGTAGGGTTTTATTTAATAGGTTTTTTAAAGGTAGGAGTCACATCCCAGCCAGATTGTCATCAGGTGTGTATAAGGCCTAGGAGATGTCAGTCTTCACCTAAGTATTTGATTGCAGCTGGATTCAATGTAGAAAATTATTGGAGAAACAGACCACAGCAAAAACTTGCTGTAAGTTGATGAGGATACAGCTTCTTGGTTATGTGTATGTGATGTATAACTATGGAAACAACTTACAAATAAGGATATGGAGGAAGAAGTGATAATACACTGATAAATAAACAAGATCATCTCAATATAGAAGAAATTATAAATTTATGGAAAGGTTCTGTTTCAATACACACTTGGTTGCAGAGGGGACTCGTGTAGAGATAATAAAATAGAACACACTTATCATGTATAGGCAATTTGATTAAACAGAATAAAAATTTTTGCAAGAGTAAATAGTGTTGTTTATCCTTGGTTAGATGAGATGTCACTTCCTACTTTAGAGAAAAAACTTTGTTTAGAGTCACTGTGATAAATGGGGAGATCAATAGGTGGAGAGCAAAAAAGACTAGAGCAGTTAAATTTTTCTCAACTTCCTTTTTGTCCTTTTTCTAGTTCCTATTATTCTGAGCCTTTGTAATTCCTAGCTTATTCTTCAACAGGGAAGAATTTAGGATAAAAAGATATAAAATGTTTAAAGTCACTGAGTCACATAATACCATGTTTACCAAGCTAGAAAGTGTCTGCTTTTCTGTGTGTATTTGGAGGTTTTTGTGTGTGTTTTTCTTCATGCACACTTCATTACTCTCCTGTGGTTAGGGCTCATTGTGCTGAATACACAGTCTGTCCTAGAAAGCAAGAGCCTATAGGCTGCGGCAGATTAAATAGCAAGAAAGAAAGACATAAAACAAGTGGCTGTTTCGTTAAGATTAGGGTTTCATTTGGAAATCTAATTGATGTAGGCTAGACCATGTAAATAAGGTGGCTGGAAGTAGTCTGAGAAGCATCTTCTAGGTGTTAGGCAAATGTGGCACATACTTCTGAAATAGTTGAAAAGTTAGGCATTGAGGCAATTCAAGAATGTGTTAGAAAATAGCTGTTTCTCCAGCGGAGCTACTGCTAGGTACAGGAAAGGTGTGAATCTGAAGTCTGAAATCAGTCCTGTGTATACAGTTTTTAAAGGAAAAAATATATTAATATGCTTTTCATGATACAGAGATTTTGGGAGTCCACCACTTGAACAGAAAGGGATGGGTCTCAAATACCTCTTCACTTAGTCATGTTAGGCTTAAATCTGAAACTGTATTTTCAGTAGAAGCAAACTGTAGCAGAGTTGGACAGAATATAGTCTTTATAACATGAATGCTCAGGAGCAGTTCAATTTTAATCACTAATTTCACTATTACTTTTCTGTAAAAGGTGTTGAAGTAGGGATTGTAGTTAAGAGAAACTGTTAGAAGTTGGGAAGACAAGCTGTGGTGTGTTGACCCCAGCCAGCAGCCAAGCACCCATGCAGCTGCTCACTCCCTGTCCCCTCACAGTGAGGTGGGGGAGAGAAAAGGAAGAACAAAAGTGAGAAAACTCATGGGTTGAAATAAAGTCAGTTTAACAGGTGAACGAAATAAAAGGAAAAAAAACAAGTGATGCAAAGGCAGTCACTCACCACCTCTCATCAGCAGACTGATTTCCAGCCAGCCTCCAAGCAGTGGCCACTTTGGAAGTCAGAAACCCTGCTGCCTTCATACTCTACCCCATCTTGTTGCTAAGCATGACATTACATGATATGGAGTATCCCTGTGGCCAGTTTGTCAGCTATGCCCCCTCCCAGCTTCTTGCCCACCCTCAGCTTATTTGCTAAGATGAGTATAGAGTCAAAAAAACAGAAAGCCCGGACACTGTGCAAGCGCTGCTCAGCAATAGCAAGTGCTAACAACACTGTTTTAGCCCCAAATCCGAGACATGGCACCATACAGGCACTGTGAAGGACAGCACCTGCATGCCGGCTGGACCCAGCACAATAAGGGAGGCAGTAGTTGTGTTTCCAGTGTGGGCAGGATGTGCTTCTTGCTGTGGACTGTGTAAGGGTGACACTGCCCTCTCCTGGGTGAATCTGAGGAGCTTCAGCAGATCAGGTAATCATTGTTCCTTCGACTGATACATGGAAACTGGTGTACCTCAAAGAACTAGGTATAATTTCTCTGTGTGTTTCTGCACAAAGAGCCTCAATTCTGCCTTTAGGGAGTCAGATTGGGAAGTGCATGAAAAAATCAAAGTATACCTACCTGATAGCAGGGTTTTACACATAGCTGCTACACTGCTGTCTCTGGGAGCATTTGGAGAATACCTCTTCTGGAGTGGCAAGTGCTCTTTACACAATCTGTGCTATAACTCTTGGCATAGGGTGTGAGATTGTTATATAGATGCAAAACTGTTAATTTAGGCTAGTACAGAAATGGTGGTAAACAAAGCTCTTAGTAAAATTTGTTCCTAAATTTTGAAGTTCTGAAAGCCTCAGTGTGGTGAGCTGAATGCCAGATGAGTACAATGAGAGCTACAGTCTACAATGGTAACTGAACAGTGAATAATTACCTACTTTAACTGAGTGTGTTAATAGCTTTTGCTTTTAAAATTGTCCTCAGAATCATGCTTCTATCCAAATATAGCAGCAGCAGGTGGGGTCTCCTCAGTTCAGGTGTTAAACTTCTTTCAGACTGCAAAACTGCCTCTAAAAAAATTAGCAGGGCAGGCTGGCTGTAAGAGACCACAACTCGCTACTTGAGTAAATGTTTGCTCTTAGGGAATATGTTTCCCACTAGAGGGAAGTGCGGGACAGGAGTTGGAAGTTGCTAAAGGGAGGATGGAAGGTTCTGACTTATCTTGATTGAGTATATACCGGAAAGTGGTAATTGTCTCCGGTGCAGCTTGCCAAGATATTAAAAAGCTTCTGGAAACAAGCATCTTAAGCTTGGGAACAACTGTTTTGAGCATCTGGCTTCTCTGCACAGATACAGACAGTCCCTGGAAGGCAGAGACACATTTAAGTTGTCTTAACATTTTCTAATAGTAAGGCTGTCAGGCAAGTACTAAGGCACAGTTCAAAGCATTTGCAATTGCTATAGCTGCATTAATAGCAACAAAGCAGAAGAGAATGAATCCTGGAGAAAGCTTAGTCTTTCTTTGTGAAAGACACAAGGCTCAAGAGTTGCCAGAAATTGAGGGTTCCTCTCTGCTTCCTGCTGCCTCTGTCTGTCACTAGGAGCCACTGTAAAGCCAGTGGAGGAAGAGTCATGGTCTGAATTATTTTTTCTTTTGGTATACCAAAACAGAAGTAGGAGGATTGATGACATCTGGTTTTGAAGAAGGAACTGGAAGTCTTTGATCTTTGCTGTCAGTAGAAATACAGGACACAGGAATTCACCAGCCTGGGAAAGAGGATGGAATCTACTTAGCACCTTTCTTGCTCTTTCTACCCACCTGAGACCGGGAAGCAAGACCATCTATTAAATCTGTCTTTTGCAGTGATATGCAACTTTTAATTCCACAAACTTTGAAACTTCATCCCTATCTTCCATTATTTGAATGGGAAAATGTTTCCAAACTGCTGAGATTTGACTAGAAGAATACTTCTTTGCTTTGCTGAAGTTGAGCTGTGAACACATAAGCAGGAGTCCCTAGTACCTCCTTCGGTAGGGGTCTTGCTGAATGCCCTCAAGTGAAGGGAAAATCATTTTGACAATGTACATGAAGAGAACAAGAAATTCTTACTGCTTGTATTCTTGATTGAGCCAAAGGAGATAAAGTTAAGTCTATACGTATGCATATACATGTGCTTTAATATGTACATGCCTCTCTATGTGTATATAATAGCAACTGATTTTCCTGGCACATGTGAGGTGTTTGCTTTAACACCAAAAATAGAAATTAAGCATCAGTTATCAGACAGATTTGTGAAGTGTGAGTTTGAGGTAGTGGGATGGGGTCACTTCAATAAGATGGCAGTATTGTAGTTGAAGAAATGACCAGCTGATCTATTCTAAGTAGAAGTAATTGGCCATATCCCTTCTGCAGAAGGGACAGTGTCTAATGAACAAGACTCTGATGTGACAACTTAGTGGAAGAAGGTGTGACTAAATTGTAAACAGTACTCTGTAGGAAGAGTTGTGTGTAAATGTCAACTGGATATCTTTTAGGACTATTATCAGGAAATTATTCAAGAAAAGGGATTATAAATCAGGACAGGAAACCTTTTTTTGGCTGTTAGCAGTGTATACACATCTTCATGTGGTTGAGATTCAGGGGAGCCTTGGGGAGCAAGGGAAATAGCAACAGCCTCAGGGATTTTCCTATGACTTACTGAGATATGCTGACGTCAGTTGTGACTCAGCATTCTCCACATTCTTTCTGGATTGTTTTCTCCTGCATTTGGAGACTTAATTTTCTGCAGACTCTAATGCCAGGTCCACTACACTGGTAATTTTGACATAGCCCCTGTAATAGCTTCTTGCAAACTCCATGTAGGCAGAGTCATTCACTTAATCTTGAAAAAGCAAGGAGATAACATTAGACTGAAATGTACACAGTCAAATTCTTAATTTAAGGAAGTCTGGGGTGGGGGGAAATTAGTGAGTGTATCATTCTCTTCAGTGCAAGTATAAAGCACAGTAGTTCTGTGCCGTTTTTCAGGGTGGGACCCAGGAAGGACCTGAGGACAGGTTGCATGTTTTCACTTCTTTGCAAGTTATCTGTTCATCTATTTATCAGGACAGCAGAAAATCTCTCAAGGAAACTGGTATTAGTGAAACACATTAAGCCTTCAAGCTGGGACTGAGGATGACAAAAGCAATTGAGTTAGGCTTTCCTAGTTGGAAACAGAAACAGCTGTTCTGCATTCTGAAAGAATACTACTAGAAAATAAATACACAACTTCATGACATAGAGTAAGCAGAAATAAGGTACCTTTGTTGTTTTTCCAGCATGTGTGAATGTCTTGGGGGAAGACTTGCACCGTAGCCTGTTGGGGATGGTCTGCTCTCTGCAGGCTGTTGGTGCTGCTTCACTGTAATTGGATGCTGTACAGAGTGGGGAGAGCTGCACAAACTGGCACGCTGCTGTTGTGACCACCCAGGCAGTACGACAATATGAATTGTTCTTACTGAGTCTGTTCTGCAAGCAGAGCAGTTCTGGACAGCAAGACTTTACTTACATGAGTCTGTGCAGGTTACTTGAGAATGTCTGCTCGTTCACCAACATTATTAGATCACATCCTGTCAAGAGGCAAGACTAAAACTGGGGCTTACTGTTGTTAAAGACTTAAGTTGAAAAAGTGAAGAAAGCATCTGGTAAGCTATTGTTCAAATGGACTAACTGCTTGAATTCAAATTGCATGTGTGCTGTGAGGCATACAGCTGCATGATGGTTGTGATGTGATTATGAACTAAACCTGCAAAAAGTAAGGTCTGATTCTGAAACCTAGTATTGGATCTCAAAGAAGAAATGATGGGGAGTTGTTAATGAGGTAATCATATGCACACCTTAGATGAGCAAAGTGAATATAAATTGCTTTATTGGTATATTAAATAGTCTCTAAGTATTAGTTAAGTAAAGGACTCACGTAGACTGATGCTGAAGATCTTACAAAATTTTGTTGCGAGTGCTAGAGTTGCATAGCACAGTATTTAGGCTTAATGGGCAATGCTAGTTCATGCTTGAATGTTTTGGTAAGCTGGGAGATTGCAAATTGCTTACTGTTTACTGGGTATCTAGATAAATATCGGCTTTGAAATTCTGTGCATCTTTGCTGTTCTGGAAATGAGTTGGAAGTCGTGCAAGCTGTCAGACAGCCTACACTTCAATTATTGATATCTTTAGGATTTTATATGTAGCAAAGCGGAGTCTGTTCTGCTTAACATTATTACTTTGCTTGTTATTTTTAGAGTGGAGCGGCTCATTTCTATTGTAGAGTTACCTATTTCTATTTGGAGTGGGCTTCATAACTTAAGTTATCATAACTTGTGATTGCTGTATAATCACATGACCAGGGCAGCGGCCATCACACACTGACATTGGAATTCCCTGTGCCATAAACTGGTGTATGTATCTAATGTCTAACTTTGGGGCTGGCTGTGCATTGTTTCCCATGACCAATTATATGCAGGTCCTCCTTCTTCATTCCTTTCCCATCACCTAGTGGGCCTCCTCTAGGCATGGTGTGTTCTTGTTATGTTCAATGGGTTTTGGCAAGCAGGGCTGAGAAGCATTTTATAGGTAGTAGTCTTATGCTATTCACTAATTTCCATAACAGGGTAAAATACTACTTATTCCTCTTCAAACTCTAGAGATCCAGAAGGTTGATCTGTTTCCTTATGCTATAATAAGAACCCCTAGTTAACATCCAGATTCACTAATTTCCATATACCATGGCTGTCTGCTTTGAAGTGAAGCTTGGAAAAGTCACTTAATAAATAGTAAAGTAGCTTCTCTAATTCAAGGTTCTGTTTATTATATGTGAATTGTTTAATTATGCTTAAGGTAATAAATTGCTAACTAATATTCCTTAATCAAAGAAGTTCAAATGTGTTGTATATGAAAGAATACCATTTATATCCAAGTAAGTAAAGCCTTCTACCTTTTAAGGATGTTATCTGTGAAATTTCTCTGTACAGCACGTGCCAGAGTACCTCTGGCTTGGTTCAGAGCCATTTGAAAGGCTTTGTCCATATAAGCCTTTCACTTTTCTTTCATCTTCTAAATGTTCAGCTTTGAGCAGAACTGGGTGCAATTACACTGTATATATGGCTGTATGCATTTTTTTTCCTTTCTAGGAAATATGTTTCCACTTGATAGCAACCCTGTGATAACCAAATATCATGCATACAGTGAAATGCATATGAAGAAAATTGTATAGTGTCTGTAACTGAGTCTATAAAGAGAACCTGAAAAAACTGAAAGCCCAAATAAATGCTTGCTGGGGGAATATGTTGATGCATTTAAGTTAACTCATCGGTGAGCACTCGCAATAAATCTGATGGAAGGGTGATAATGGACATCTATGTGTGTGATCAGTACTGAGATATAACTGAAGGAATGACACAGCATCGTATTCAAAATGCATTGGTGTAGCTGACTGATATCTGTCTGATCACAGTCTCTGTGAACAAAGAATGCAAATACAATAGGAGAAATAAAGAATATTCTCAAGACATGTTTGGCACATTGCAGAATAATTGGTATGTTCCCTAATCAAAGCATTGAAAACAAGGGTTTGGGTTCCCACTGATGTTGTTACGCGTGCAGCTGGTGTGAGATATAATTTTCAGCCGAGACTAACTTTGTTGTTGTTCCCATAAATTTCAGAAAAATATGCCGCAACTGCAAATGTGGCCAGGAAGAGCATGATGTCCTCACAAGCAATGAGGAAGATCGGAAAGTGGGGAAGCTCTTTGAAGATACAAAATACACAGCCCTTATTGCAAAGCTGAAGAATGATGGCATTCCCATGTATAAACGCAATGTAATGATACTGACTAATCCAGTGCCAGCCAAGAAGAACATATCCATCAATACCGTAACTTATGAGTGGGCTCCTCCTGTTCAGAATCAGACACTTGTAAGTCCAACTCACTTTTTCTTCATTTTCTAGGCAGGAGTTGATGGGAGATAGAGAAGTAGAGCTTACTGGAAGGATAAATTTGCCACTGGTAGTCGTTTTTTCTTCCTCCTCAAAACTGAAAATATGATGTCTGTTTATTGAGTCTTGCCTCTGTCATCTTGCAGATATGGATGCTTGTCTATGCAACTTCTTGAAAACCAGAGAGATGATATGGCTTTTAATAGATGGGATTAAACATTATCTGCAAAGTCCCTGGACTTCAATTTCTCTAGCCTGCATTTTTTTTTCTTTAATAAACCTGAAAAATTATGTGGAGTGTGAGCTTAAAAAAGGGAGGGGGGAACCAAACCAACCCCACAACAATTTGTCATCGTTTAAAGCTAAGGGGAAGACTCCCTCTTGCATATAGCTTTTACTGTATATGGTAAGAAAAAGGTCAGTGTTGACATCTAAAAGAGCAACTCTCTTCCAGTATGTTTTCAGCTGAAGTAGATGAGATGGTAGATAGCCTTCTGAGGATTTTGCCTCACTTTTCAAACTTTGATTGCTAACTTACTGTTCTGCAGTGTTGTGTGATCCATGCTGGAATCACATTGTCTCTGACCTACCTCTCCAAATACCCTTTTTCAGTGAATTAATCAAACCTTGTGCCTTTAAATTGACTGTTACTGAACATTCAGTTACCACTGATTTTCAGGCCTGTCCTTGCTTTATTGGAACTAAAGCTCTTTATATATATATAATATATAGCTAGAATTATTTCTGCAATGGGCTGTGTGCCCCAGGAAGACTGTTTCAGCTTCTGCTTTTTAAAACCATACTGTCGATCAGTAGTTTTAGATAGCTTTGAAGAGACAAGGTACTGTGTAAATGTTAAATATTGTTTACTCTGAGAAGCAGTAACTATTCTGAATGTTGTAAAAGGCTTAAAAGGAAGCCTGTCTTACTCTGGGAAGGAGCTGATCTGCTGCATTTTGTCTCTATCTACTGTGTTTCAGGAGCTTAATGTTTATGCAAAGAACGTTGTTTTTGACAAATTTGGCTATCGCTAACAATAGTAGAGATTGTTTTAGTTGCATTTTTGCTTTAAAGGATGGGTCTATAGTTGAAGTGGCATCTGATATCTCATTCCTTCTGATTCAGGCTAGACAGTATATGCAGATGCTACCAAAAGAGAAGCAGCCTGTTGCTGGCTCAGAAGGCGCGCAGTACAGGAAGAAGCAGTTGGCTAAGCAGCTGCCTGCTCACGATCAGGATCCTTCAAAATGCCACGAGCTCTCCCCTAATGAAGTTAAGCAGATGGAACAATTTGTGAAGAAGTACAAAAACGAGGCACTTGGCGTAGGAGATGTCAAGCTCCCTGGTGAGCTGGAAATGAGAGCTACTGACAAAAATAACGTGAGCAATGGTGACAGAGGCACCTCAGCTGCTGTAGGAGCGATGGAGAACAAGTCCCCAGATCAGAAGGCATCTCAGTATGTAAGTATAAGAAAGACAAAACAAAAAGGTATAGTACCATTTTGGTGCTCTCTTTGGTTTCTTAACTCAATTAACTTGTTTGTTAACTGGGAATGGTGAAAGTCTGGGGAGGGAAAGAAAGAAGGGGAACTGCAAAATGTTGTGAATGTCTGCACAGAACTCTGGTTTCTAACTGTTCAGTGCATTGCAGCAAATAACTTCCTAGGGACCTTTTGATCCTTGTTGCAAATACATGTTAGCTTGGAGATATGGTATAGCAGGGTGACTTTTACTGAATAACAATAAAGAAACTGGTGTAGACTTACAGACTAATTGCTACACTTTTCTCCTTTTGAAGAGTTTAGTTTAATTTTAGAAGCCTGTTTTCTCATCTTTCTTGGAAGAGCACCAAAATTACCCACTTGACAAATAGTGTCTAAAATTAAATGAAACTAAGAAATAATAAAGTAACACCTCTCCCTCCCGTGTCCAACAAGCCAAGCCATGTAACGGCTGCTTTGACATGCCGCCTTTTCATATGCAGATCTATTTTTTTCCCTTTGGCATTTGATTTCTGCCTTGAAATAGCTCAACAAAAAATAAGGTATGTAAAATTACCCACTTTTCATTGATATTTCTAAAACTATAGCCTTAATAAAGTACTTCTGACATAACTTGTCAACTTCTGCTGTGCATGTCTCTGCTACTGATTATGAATACAAAATAGGGGTAGGAGTAGTGAAGCAACATTAGTTTAGTGAAGGCAGACCTTCATGTATGCTGCTATTATATATGTGAATCCTAAAAATAATTTGTCTCCAGGTTACTTACAGAAGACGAATATACAAGTTCTAGGTGGAGATAAAAGTTTGTTTAACAAGGCTGTAGAATATGGCTTTCAGTGCTATTGGGGAGTGTGATGTGCTCTTTTTGGTGTGTTTTCATTGTTGCTTGTTTTTTTAAATGGACACAGTATATTTTGGTGCAAGTCATATGGAATATAAAACTAACACTTAAAGTTTTAGCTTTGAACATGCCCACTTACTTTAATCAGTCTAATACTGTGCCATTTGGTTGCCTGTAGCTACTTTCTAAAATTAATTATTCAATTATTTTTACCATTATCTTGTGGAGATTCTAAGATACTAAAAAGTTATTTTATTGTGGATTGATTAGGTTGCTTTTGCCTTAACTCAGCCCCTCCTGCTGGGCTATTGTAGTTTCAACACAGCAATTCTTCACTTACCTGCTTGAGAAATACCTACAGAAATAGACACCATGCATTGTACCCTGCTGGCCAACTGGCATGGACTACAGTAAGTTAAGGGCAGGAGGCACTCTGTTATCTTGAGTGATTGTATCAAAGATGCTTTGTTTTTACATTGCACTTATTTATCACGTCCAAAGTTTTCTTACTCAAGCACCTATCTCCTACTGTTTAGGCCAGGTGTATCTTATCACTGTGTGCTGTGACTTAGAGGCTTAGGAGTGTTAAATAGTCTAAGTGAACACTTGAGTTGCTTATCTGTAGTTAGGTACTGAGTTTACCCTGTGCTAAATAATCAGGATTTAGGCGTTAAGTATTTTTTTTTGTCGAATTTCTGCAATGTGACTTAGTTTCAGCTATATGCTGTGGCATTATCTCAACTTCTTTTTTTTAACAGTTCAAAATAAACCAATACAGAGAAGAACTCTTAAATATCTTGCAGAAGAACTACCATCCTTGTCTACAATTTTTTACTATCCGTTCTGCATTTTTGCTCTCAAGATTTTCTGTATGTTGTTTTTCAGAATGAGTCTGAAAGCATGTACTCCTGTAGCTGTGGTAAATAAATCTCTTGGAAAAATATTTTTTGTTATAGGAATGTATTGCAATTCTTCTAAACCTGATAAAAACCAAACAAACGGGTCTCCACCATTAATGTAAATGCACCTGTAATAATTGCCTCTGTTTAAGAAACAAATTTATTTCACCATTATTAAAAGCTGAGTAACAGAAAAATTGATATTCAACATATGTGCATCTTGTAAAGAAGCAAATCTCTTCATGCACCCTTTAACCACAGAGGCTGGGGATTTTGCAAATGGTAGGTAAACAAACGGTCTTGCTCCCGTCTGGATCCAGACAATTGCTAAACCTTCCACCTGACTTGTCTTGGAGTATGAGGTCAAAAGTAGAAGGAACAAAATCTTTATATAAATACAAATATATATTTACATTTTCCCTTTCATTAGTTTCTCTTCTCTTCCAATATGTTCTACCTCCCCTTTTGATGTCCTTTTTTAAAAAAATTGTCTGACACAAGTGTGAGGATCTGATCAATATGCCTTACAGTCGAGACACTTAACAAAAAAAGATATATTTATACACACACACAATTAAAAACAGAGGCCATTTGTGGCTGGGCTAGTAGTGATGTGAATCATGGAGAAAACCTTCCCAGAATGTTAACCCAGTCACAGACCAACTGGAGTGCAGGAAATTACAAACTGGTGATTAAACTGTAGGTTAAAATTTCTGTTTCAGTAACCTAAACCACCTGTCTTTTTTGACTTGATGACAAAACCCTCTCTGCAAGCAGGTATAGGGCAGAAGACTGACTATGAACTTTTTGGAACTGTTTGTAGTGTAACTGTTCATAAACTTTGTAGTCCCTTTTCCATAATCACTCTCCCCATTCTAAGATCATTAATTACAGACTATTGGACAACAGCCATGAGTGACTAGCAACCCTAGAACACAACTTTAAACAGAACGAGTTTAAAATATGCACAATTTTTTTTCTCACCAGTGATGCAGATACAGCTTTATCTTCTCATGAGTACAGCCATTTTCTTGTGTGTTCCAGTCATAGTCTAGTTGGTTAGCTTTGATGGAGGCTTCTTATTCTCGAGTATGTACGGTTCATAAAACATAACATGAATTTTAATTGCCTGATCTTTTTTTTAAGAACTGGCAAAATACAGTAATCCATTTAAGTAGCACTAGCGCTATGTCAGTAGGATGTGCATCATCTTGAATTGCTTAGTTGAGCCTGGACTGTGGCATCATGTCACAATACTGTCTGATCATGGGAGTAAACTAATGCTTTTGTTTCAGTATGGGAAGGTGGGATTTATTAAGTATGTCATAATACATAATTGCTATAAATGTACCTTCTCAGAGACTTGTTAACTTGGTAATAACATCTTTCCAGTCCTGCTATCGCTGCAAACTGAACATGAAGGAAGGTGACCCAGCTGTCTACGCAGAACATGCTGGATATGACAAATTGTGGCACCCAGCTTGTTTTGTCTGTTGCATCTGCAGTGAGCTTCTAGTAGACATGATCTATTTCTGGAAGAATGGTAACCTGTACTGTGGAAGACATTACTGTGACAGCGAAAAACCCCGCTGTGCTGGATGTGATGAGGTAGGAAGGACCCTAGTCCTTTTAGCACACAAGCTTGCTCCTCTGAGAAGTGACTGTGATTTTCAGTAAAATATTTTGGTGCACGGACATGATGTGCCTTCACCAAATTTAAGTGATTGTAGTTATAATGAACTGAAACTGATATGGACACTCCCTATTCAGGAAGATCCATAGTTTGCTTTGGATTTAATGGGGATTTTGTGTGGTCTACAGGGACATAAGATGTAATAATGTGAGTGTAAATTCTTCCAAGTCCCAATTATGCAGTAGTTTCCTCAGGAAGGGCACTAGGGGGAGCGCCTTACTAAAGCACACCTGGCGCAGCAGACCTAGAACAGCCTGCCTGGTGTCTTTGACATCTTTTGACTCAATAAACGCAATGGATGGTCTTGGAAAACAGTCAAGCAAGTGAATGCATTCTTTTTTGTTGTTGAAATAATTTGAAACAGTGGAAACCCCAGGAGTTCCTTGGAAATTGCAAAACATCCTGAGGCTAGCTTTATTAAAAGAAATACTATTCAAACGCATATATTAATATTTGTTTGTATCTTCCTCATAGCTAATATTCAGCAATGAATATACTCAAGCGGAAGGTCAAAACTGGCATCTGAAACACTTCTGCTGTTTTGACTGTGATTGCATTTTGGCTGGGGAAATCTATGTAATGGTGAATGACAAGCCAGTCTGCAAACCTTGCTACGTAAAGAACCATGCTGCGGTAAGCTCCTTACAGGCGTGTTGGTGCTGTGAAGGAAGGGAATGTGCATCTGTGGAGCATGAAACTTACTTTCGCCCAGTGTGGGAATATCTGAAGAGTATAAATTGAATGCAAGTTTAGGCTTAAGTCAATCATCTTCCCCCCCCCCGCCCCTTGAAAAACAAGTGTATTGTCAATTCATAAACTTGAAAAAAAGCCACTGGTGAGATGGGAAGGCTGTTCTTTAACTTGGCCAGTGATGAATCAGGGTTTTGTAACAGGATGAGTAAAGCAGGTGAAGATGAGCAATGCTGCTAAATGTTTAGTTTGTGTCAATCGTAGTTCATTGTGACCAGTGGGATTCAACTTCAGCTGGTCTGCTAAAAGCCTGTACTGATAACTGAAACCTAAGTACTTTGTTTCATTGTATTTCTAACCATGTAAAGGAGAGTGACTGACAGGATAAAGCTGGAAGTTTGGGAAAGGATAATTCTCAATTCCTAGTTATGCTAAGAACTCTAATTTGAGATGATGGTCCATTCATATCTATCAATTAACTAGCTATTAGTTGGGAGTTCTGTCTAATGTGTATCTAGACTGTTTAATTAATGGAGGGGAAAAACTATTATCTCTAACAGGCAGTTAATAGTCTTAGGAGGAAGGTGTGAGGAATTGTCTTTTGGAGAGGCTTTTTTGCTCTTAAGACATTAACATCCTTGAAATCTAAATTATTACTTTTGACAGCCAGATTTTAACATTAATTACATCCAAGACTTTCTAGAAACCTTTAATTCTTTGGCATTGCTTTATAGTTGTCAATGCACAGGAAGATTTGCATGTATGGGTTAATATATGAAGATCCATACTGCTTGGCACAAGTTTTTATTATTATTTGGGCACTGGAAAATCCTAATTGACATGACTGTTTAAGTTTAGTCCCAGCAGCAAGTTCTTGTGTGCATTTTTATTTTGTTTTCTGTCCTCATCTACATTTTGTTTGGAAACTCTGCTTTAAAGACAAGGGAAAATCAAAATCTGGAGACTTACTTCAAAGGCTTCTTTTAACACCTGTCTCACTTCTGCAAAAACATCTAAGATTTCCAGCTTTTATTTTGCTTGTAGAGAGGATGTGTGTTCTCCATTTAAGTGTTGCTTTGTTTCTAAATAGATCTGCCAAGGCTGCCATAATGCTATAGATCCAGAAGTTCAGCGTGTGACATACAACAACTTCAACTGGCATGCTACGCAGGAATGCTTCCTGTGTTCCTGCTGCAGCAAGTGTCTTATTGGCCAGAAGTTCATGCCAGTGCAAGGGATGGTCTTTTGCTCAGTGGAATGTAAGAAAAAGATGATGTCTTAAGAGAAAAAGTGCATAGAACCAAGCATTGTTGCGTTCCAAAGGCTCTTGCATTTCTACTGTAAAATAAATACTATCGGGGCATTTAAAGTTATTGAAAGTATTAAATAGCATTTTCCCAAAGATTTTTTTTAAATGAGTAAAACTTGCTATGTAATCTTAATTTTTTTAGCTATAATACTTTCTTTTTTAGAATATTGTTCCTGAGTCTTATGTCAAATGAGTTCATATCCCAGAAACGTAAGAAAAAATGTGTTGTGAACTGTATACACTTTAATGGAGCGCTTCACTGTGAAGGATATTCTTGCTGTGTCTTGTCTAATGGAAGAAGAAAATGTGAAAATGCTCCAATTTTTGTTTTTTATGGTAAATGTAACTCTTCTACTTTTGGTTTCATTAATTTATCATTTTTATAGTTTCCCTGCTTTCATCAAGCACTTTATACAAAATTATCAGCTTTACCACTGCATACAGTTTTGTTCACTAGGCCTCGAGTATGCAGGGAGAATGAAACTTAAAGTTGCCTGTAATCATTTGCTCGTTGACGCATGGGTTCTTGAGGGATTGTGACTACTATAACATCTAGTTTGTAAAGTAACTCTGTACCAGTAGAAAACTGTAGCTTCTTTTTCCTCTATTACAACTTTTCATGCCTGGAAAAGTTTTCATTTTATGAATACTGAAGTTACTTTACAAATGTATTTATTTTGATGGGCAAGTAAATAGAAAAGAGAAGATCTTGCAGAGATTAAAAAAATAAATCCACCAACATTAGTGGATGTCACTCATCTTTTCAGAACTGGTTTCTGTTTTTTCATGAATGTTCTCTTCATAAATTGTGCCTTCTGTCAGAGGGATGTGGCACACAATACTGTATGCATTTCCAAGAATGTAATTCTGCAGAAGAATCATACTTAGGCTTTTGATTTGTAATTTCTTAACCAAAGCACAAAAGTTTTTCTCAGAAGACTTCCAGTATTTGAGTGAAAAAAATCACAGTTGTGTATTACCTTTGCTTACTAGATAAACCAAATATGCAGTTATCTTTCATAAGAATTGCAGATCTACAGTGAAACTTGTTAGCTATATTTGTGCTAAACAGTGAATGAAGAGTCTTTGGCCTAAAAAAAGCAAATAAAATAATTTTTAAAAATTCTATGCAAGTCTTATGTTCAGCTCTTTTTTTTAAGCTTTACGGTGACTGTATTGTAACACTTACAAATAAGAATTAGTGTTGTTCACTTAAGTTGTCTACTGATTATGTTCTTGTTGTATCCCCTTTAGGGGTGGCAAAGAGGAGAGGAAATGGTTCAATACTTCTCTTTAGCTTTGACGTTATTTCCAGAAACACTTAGGGCCTGTATTACTGTAAAGTACTTGCTGTCTTGTGTAATATTCTTGATGTGCAAAACAATGCAAGGTGCAAAACAATGCGTCGTGTTGCAACATAAGAATTTAGTGTGAATTTACTTTTTGTTCATACAAACTATGGCCTTAATTATATTTTAAGACATAGCAAGGGAAGTTTTGAATTCACATGGGTGAGCTAATGTGCTAAGAAAATAGTTCAATCCTTTGAGTACTACAAAAATAAGATATCGGTGTGCAATACATACTTTGTGTGTTGTCTAAATTGAGACGTAAACTTGAGGTCCATGTTCTGGAAGCATCTACAGCTTTTCTCAGGGATCCTCAGGATGTACAAAAAAGGGTATATCTTCCAGCTCATACCAATGGGGCTGTATTCTTTCCAGATTTGCAGTTTTAAACCAAAGAAAACCAGGATGCCTCAGTAAGAAGGTATTTCCAGTTTTCTATTTAAGTGCTCTTTATTCTGTAGCAGTACGTGCTGTGAGAATGCCATTTGGGGGGTGGAATAAGGTCTTATTTAATTATTATCTATCAGGTTGGCTTAATATTGCCTGGGTTTTACTTGGCTTGAGTGCATCTGTCCTCACCCACTCGCTAGCATCTATTCTAGAAGATGCAGCTGATCTTTGTGAAAGAACTCTTTGTGAAAATCTGTTGTGCAACCTTCCCTGCCATTCCCTTGCTACCCCATGTAACAGTTCTGTTTCTCCTTAATGTGAATACTTGCTCTGGTGGCAGTCTTATTTTTCACTTTAAATCTTGTTCTGTGCATTTTGTTTATTAAACTTCATTATTGTGTAACCTTCATTTCTGAGGTAGTGCCTGCTCGCCCTTTTAACTTACTCATTCCATCAAGACAGAATTGCTAAGGAAATTCATCTTTTGGAAATTCATCTTTGGAAAACCAAACTTCTCAATAGTCCATTATCTTCCAGGACTGTTTTTTCCGTGCCTCTTTTGAAGCTTGCTGTCTTCAGCTAGCTCTCTTCTTGAGAAGCTTAATCTTCCCTTGCCTGCTTGATCCCTTCTGGCTCTCTTTCCTGGAACCTGATGCATCTAGGTGTTTCTGCTATGAGGTAGCCAAAGTTTAATGCAGTAATTGGAAAGGATCATATCATAGGAAGGTCAAGTGTAATGTGCAGATGATACGGAGGGAGGACAAAATACTGCTGTGTGACTACACAATAGATCAGGAAGTGATTAGGAGTGCTAAACAGCTCTTGTAATGAGCTAGGAAGGAATTTATGTTCCTGAAGATAATCATTTTGGTGTTAGCTGAAAGATATGTCAACATACTGAAGCTTGAAAACAAGCATTAAGGAGATTTTGTTCTGTCACTGCCATAATAAAAATATTGGCAGCTGGGGTTTTTTTCCTCTAGTATTTTTTGGCTATTTTATCATGGAGGTCCCTCTGGATCTATTTATTTTAGTAAGCTAAGTGTAGAAGCTGGAAGCTTTTGCATACTTTAATAATAAAAGTACATACTTTGCAGATGAAATTTTGAACTCAAAGTATGAAAGTTGAAGTTCTATGCTTGACAGTAGAACTTTGTTGATAAGAAAGCCTTATAAGCACTCATTCTAACAACATAATCTTCGAAAATAGTTAATTGGCTGCAAGAAACAGCCTGAAGAGGCACTTAGCCAGCTCTATTTATCATGCCACTGCCAGAGTGACATATTTGATTTTAACTCTTCACATGTTGAGCTCCGAATGAAGACAAAGATTCACAGCTGAATGCAAGATTAGCCTTGTCAGTATCAGCATGTGTGAGAAGGAAAAGCCCAAATTTACCTTCCAGATGTAATTTTCTGCCCATCTTAGCTTTATGTTGTGTCATACTTTATGTGGCTATGGTGGCAATGTAGCTTGTTATGACCAAAAGTCTGAGGTTTTTAGAGTAGAGTTGAGTTGTGTTTTTTAGCAACTGGCTGTGAGGAACAAGTAGGGCTATAGAGTTGAACAATTTAACAATAGGGATTAAATAAAAGTGGGGTGCAGCTGAAGCCATGGCACCAGAGAGCACCAAGGAGACCAACCCGTCTCTGACTTAACTGGAATATCTGGGAACTTGATTTTTCTTTTCCATGTGTCAGTAGCAGTCAGCCTTTTCAAAGAACCCATACAATTACCAACTTTCTGTCCATTTATGATTCTAACACTGAGATTTTTAAATTTGCCTAGTGCCCAAAAACTACAGACAAGGTGAGATGATTGATAAATTCTGCTTCACTTAACCTGTCGATAACCTTGACTGGAGCATCTAGATATTACTTGTTGGTTGACTGCAAAGCTCGGGTGCCTGGGAGGCCTATGGTACAAGCAGAGCAACACAGCCTCTTTCGTGCCCTTAGAGCAAAGAAGGTCTGTGGCACTGTGAGCATGTGTAACTCCTGCTGCTTTTCAGGAGATACAGATGTTTAAGCACGATAGGCTTTTAGCACACTTACATTTATATCTTCTTTAACCACCTCATACAGTAAACCTTACTTGTGTACGTCATTCCAAATATTAGTGTAGTAATTGGAATCTTTACAGTCTGGATATAGAAAAAGTGGCAATGCCATTGTAGCTCTCATGGTACAAAGAATAAGTTTTTCATTTTCTTTCACTACCTACTGCTACAAAAACACATTTTATGTGAAACTCCAAGCAAAACATTTCCTTTCTCTGGGAAAAGTAAAGTCAAGGCCGAATCAGTTCTATATAGGATAGTATTTTGGAGGACACTTTAGCATACCGACAGTTGTCTTTGGATTTCATGAGACCGCTGTTACCATTATGTAGTCAGAATCCATATTGCCTTTTATTTAAGGAGGAGTTATTCTGTGGGTCTATAAAGTCCAGCCTGGTAAAGGCTTTGCTAAAACTTTATAAGAATGAAGCTAACTAAATGCATCTTTGAATTATTAACATATTTATACATGGTAGAAATAACCCGTAATCTTTATTGAGATTAGGATTGCATCTCAAACCTATTATGGTTATGCATAAACTAGAAAGAAAAACATAACTTTAAGCAGCTTTTCATATGTATGTTTTACCCCTGGAAATTTAGTGTCTGTGTCTCTTCAAATACATGCTAATGAAGAATCAATACAGCAACTTGCCCTCTTCCTGCAGAATCCTAGGTATTGGGTGTTACAGAACACAGCTGATGGTGTGAAGAAAAAATATGTGGTTTTGTTGGAGTAATGACCACTAGCACAAAACTGTTTACATTCAGGACTAACTTGAGGTGCTTGGAAGCTCTAGACCATCTATTCCCAGAAGAACTGGAGAGGTAGGGGTGGCAGGATAGTAATGCTTAGTTCAACAAGCTCTGCTGAGTTTAGTATGGATTTGGGATGCTAGAGCTAGCAATGGGTGGCAAAGAAGAGACTGGCAGTCCAGGAAAGGGTCAACAATTCAACTAGCAGCAGGTTCTCCAAGGGAATAGGGACACAATGGCTGTCCTCGAAGAAGAGGATGAAGGGAGCTAGTATGAGGATACAGGAGTTCAAAGACAGGAACTTGCTCCAAATATTTGAGAATACATAAATTATGTCCTCACATCCTGGGTGTGCTCTCAGACTACAGCAGAACCTCACACTCTGGGAAAGCCATCTTAAAAATCACCTCCACAAGAGCAGTCCACAGAGTCACTGGGGTCTATGTGGTCTTCTCCTTTCGCAGCCCAAGCAAAACACTGTAAGAGAAAACTCTGGTCTGATTCACGTTAATGTGCATTAATGCTTTTGTGTGTGGTGGAAAATGATGTGACAGGCCAGTAGAAAATCTTTTGCTAGGCTTCCACACTTTTTCATGTGTCAGATCTGTAGAGTGCCCTGTTTTAATCCTAGAACTGACAGGAACCCAGTCCATCTGCTGGTATAAGACTTGCCATACCTGCCATACTCCATCGAGCTCAAGCATTATTTTCATTATAGTTTTCTGTGTGAAAAACAGGGAGTGTGTGTTCACCTTCTTTTGTATCTTTGGATGAGTGAAGTATTTGCTTCCAGAAGAGGGAAGTCCAGATTCAAGGTTGTCCTCAAGCATTTCGGCTCCAAATTCTGCCTCACACCTTCAGGGAGAACGTCCCAACCATCAAGCTGTAATTGACCTCTGGGCAGTCACTCTTCATGCCAGCTGTTGGACATAGGCCATGGCAATTAGGAATGTCATAGTCAACCTGAACTACACGAGGCAGCCAATACCTGGTTTTAAATGTTAGCCAAAATACGCTGTTGAAATTATAATACTGTGTCATTAGCAGTCAGCAATGAGTAGGATCACACACAGCTAGATATGGTGATTTTTGTCTTGCAAATAGCTGCTTACTAATGGTATAAAGCTGGAGACTATACAGTTACGAAGGCTGTAACCGATCATTCACTTTCATGCATTGCACCTACTGCCCTGCTGCTTCAAAGTGCTAAGGCCAAAAAGTCCATAGCTCAGGACCTTCTGAGTCTGTCTTTATTCACTCCTTAGCAAAAAAGTAAATTGAGTTTATTAATTAAATATAGGGTTTCAGAATGGTACTTAATAAAATTAAGTGTACTGTCAAAGAGGCCCCAGAAGTAGATGTTAAATGGGAAAAAATATCATCTAAAGATCATCAACAATCCAAGAGAACTGGAGAGAAAAAAATTCAAAGTACTGAAAATAACATGTCCATTTTTTCAATGTCTTTATTAACAAAAAAAATTAATGGATAAAGGAGCCTTAGGGAATTGAAGTCCAAAACCATCTGAGCCAGGGCTAAGCTTGGATTGTAGATTGCCACCCTGTGTTTGTTGCTTAAATCACAAAAAATGAGCCAGGTATTTTTTCTTGCACTCTGATGAGCTCCTGGTCGGTACCTGCTGTGCTGTGCCACCACCAAAGCAGTGATGCTGAGGTTTGTGGTTGCTATGAGCAATCACAACAAAATGTAACAGATTGGTTTCCCCCACTGCCTGCCCCCACAAACAAGTGGAAAATGACCCAAATAAGATGTTTCTGCTACAGTTTAAGCCCAGCATTGTTCAGATTTGGCTTTGAGCCTAGCATTGTTGTAGAAAACTTTTGCACCCAGTTTATAAACTGTCACAAGTAACAAGTACAAAAGTAACAAGTCAAACTTCATGTATTTGTTAACTTTTCATTCGTTAAAAAAAAAAGTAGCGTCACAATAGAAGATTAAGAGTATTCATTGGTTGTTCTGGATGAGTTGTTTATATGAATCAAGTAGTGATTTTTCTGTTCGCAGTAACTAAACTGTTTGCAGCAGTCGCACGACGTTCTTCAGTTACCCAGCAGATGCCGTCTGTGCTACACTGTGCACACGGCTGCACCCACAAGGCAAGACCCTGGGAAATATTGAGCAGCAGAAAAAGAAGGTTTTGACTGGAAGAGAAGAGATGTTCTGAAGGTTTTATGAAATAAATAATATGAGGAAGGGGCTGTAAATCCAGGAGGTTGTGCATGAGTGGAAAACAGCATGATTATAAATTTTCATAGGAGGATGAGGCACAGGGGAGGTATTTTGGTATTAATATGAGTAGAGTGGGAAAAAGGGGAGAAAAAGTTAAATAAGCCAGAGAAGATACTGCTGAATCATGGAGGCGCTCTGAAAGAATTTTAACTTGCTATGAAAAGGTAGAAAACTTAAGGTGGCAAAGGGCTATTGCTCTAACCAGTTGTTGATGTTTAATTGCTATGAGTGGAAAACAGAGATCATGAGCTTAGGCAACAGCCTGAAATAATCAAAGTTGTGAGATAAGGAGAAGGAGACATCAAGAGGACAGATGGAGAGGAAAAGTTGTTCTTCAGTAGTAATCCACACTCCTAATGCTGTGTGATTATGGCATATCTAAAATCTAATCAGTTACACCTGTAGGTTGATTAATAAACATGTCTTGTTTAAATAAAAAAAGCAAAATGTTTTTGCATGATACTGGGCTGATATTCTATGTTGAAATCTGCTGTGTGAGGTTAACTTTATGACACTTCCTAGGAAGCGAATCTGATTCTAAGAAAACAGATCAGGAGTGAAACACAGAGACAACAATAGAAGATATTTGGGAAAGTCCAAGTTGATCCCTATGTTCCCAAACAAGCAGGACATTAATGTCTATTTAAATTTTCCAAAAGCTAAAGGCATACAAGCTAAATGTTCATGCACTGGTAACACTTCACTCCAGCAAAATAATGGCAAAACAATTACATTTCTTTTACCTGTAAATTCAGGATTTGAGGGCTCATAACATCACAGAAAGATTTAAGTTGAAGAGACCTCTGGGGATCACCTAGTGATCTCCTGCTGAAGGCACAGCAGTCTTTTTAGGTATATGAAGTTGCTCAGGGACTTGTCCAGCCAAGTTATAGTCACTCACTTGCCTGTTCCAACAATGGGTGCAGTTTAGTTCTTTGTATCTCATGGCCTGCTCTGACTTTCACAGTTGCAGATCATCAAAAGGTACCCACCAGGTGCTTTCTCCCTCTAGCTGAGATCATTGTTCCATTGTGTCTTCCCTGATTAATCCCAAAGTCCCCAGTAAAGAGTTGCAGCTGGATCCTGGGACACTTGGGAGCAAGAATTCCCTAGTACTTCAACCAAATCATCTTAGCTCACTGTGGTTTTGTGATTAATTGACAAGCTAACTGTGTAATATTAAGCTGCAGCAGGAGTTTATCCCTTACAGACTTCAGAAAAACTAATTGGAAAACCATACTTATAAATATATTTATGACTTCTGTATTTTTCTGCATTTTATTAGACTGCAGAGAATCCATACGGGCGAGAACTTCAGCCTGAGGTTTTGCTGCTGTTTAATGCATAAACTCTGACTAAAACATTTCCCATGGTTAGGGAATTCATTAGATCCAATTTGCCCATGTGAAATTTCTCTTGTCTTTTTGAGACTGAGACTCAGCAGAGGCTCAACATTAACAGACAAAACTCGTTTTGCAAGTTTCCCAAAACTTGTAGGAACTTAATGTGTGTTAGATCTCCATGCCTCTGCCAAGTCTGGCTGAGGTTGCAGGAGAAGAGACTCCTCTGTCTCCCGGTCTCCCCGTCTCTGTCTCTCTCTCACACACACCCCTTCCATGGAAAATGCATCCACACATGACTCAGTCTGAAGAATCTTTTCAAAAGTACCTAAACTGGTACTTTAGTGTGGTTTGCCCCCATTTCTATCTGACACTAGGAAACTTCAGAACAGGCTGAAAAATCTGTGTTCAGCATTTTCATCATGACCTACTGTTGTGTTTAGGTGGCCTGACTCTGTTCAGCACTCTGTTATTTTGGCACTAACCTTTTTCACGTTTCAAGGCCCATTTCATGGACCTAAAAATAACACATTTTGACAGCTAAGTTTTAGGTACCTACACCTTTATGGGGTCTCCAGGTACAAAGAAATGAGTTAGATTGTGTAGGAATTTGACTCAATTAAAGCTACTGGGGCTTAACTTGGCTCATTGGACACAGATCTTCAGCAAAGAAAACATGGAAAAAAACAACAACATAACTTTAAAGTTCCAGTTGAAGCCATCTGGGAGGCATTTTTAATTAATAAATTTGAAAGTGTATTCAGGACAGAAATCAGGGATAATAACTAAGAATAAAATCAGTAAACAGTTAATCCATTCTTAGAAAACATTTTAATGACCTTCCAGAGTAGGAAGCCAGAACACTGTGGGCAGAAGGCAAACAGCATCTTTCTCATTCCAAGAATTCAGTGCAAGTTTTTCAATTCAAAAACTCTTTACATGACATACATTCAGAAGCTTTTCAGACTGCTTTTGTGGACTTGCATCTATTCCATCTCTTTATTTTTTTAATTATTATTATGTTTGTGGAATTATCTCTAAAACCAAATACTTCTCTTCAAATTTCTTATTTACGACAAACAAATGGACTCTTGGCCCCTTACTTATTTAGTCATAATGCATTGATGGCATCATTATAAGCTGTTTGGAATCCTTTTTTATGTAATACTTTCTTCCTGTGTAAAGGCATGAGGAGTCAGCATGGGTTAGTAGACTGTAGACTATGACAGAAAAGCAGAAACATCTGACATCTAATTCCAGTCCTCTGCTGAATGCAATGGGACATTGTCTGAATTCCTTGGGCATTCTGTCCCTCAGCTAACAACCTATGTAAGATGGGTGTAATAGCAGCACCACAGTGATATGTTGAGGCTTGGTTCACTCTTTCTGGTGAAGCTTATTGAAACTGTAAACTGTATAACTGCAGCCGTTACGATGCAAAAGGTCTTGATAGTCTTTTCTGAAATACTTTTTATTTCTTCATTTTGGCATTCCCATACAAAACTGCCAAACAGAATCTGAGGTTTATATTTATGAAGCTTGTAATCATTCCATGAAGTTCAAGAAATCTGGCAGTGATCTGGAGAACTTAGGAGGTAGTAAAAGGTTACCAGCAGGAATGCAGAGCTGCCTTGTATGGTAGTGGAGAGTAGAACCAGTACATATTTTGATAATACAACATAGCTCTTGCCTTTGGGGTGGGCCTTGATTGTATAGCTCTACTTGCATCTGAAATGCATGGTAGTGTAAACATTCTTCTAATTACAGAGAGGTTCTCTTAAACATTTGTAAATAGTTCAGCAATTTTGAGAAAGGGGGTGGAGCCTGAAGATTGCTGAAGAAAGAAGCATTATTCTCATGCTTGTTGAACTCAGTCTCCCGAGCCCAGTTTTGCTCTTAATGTAAACCACTGCCACTTGCCTTCAGGCGCAGTTGTACAACATGCATCTGACCAGACTTGGAAGGCACACACTGTTCCAGAGTGGAACAGGGCTGTGCTGCTTCCAAACCTGACCCAAATTTGATACCCTAAACTGAGGATTTATTTCTCATTAGCAAGAAAAGGTGAAATATCAGCTGTATCGTAAGTGGTTTGGAGGAAATACTATTTTTTTTTACTGGAAACTACTTACGGTGAAAGAGGGAGAAACAAACTTATAGGATCAAATTCAGTAATGTTTTTGCCAGCTTTGATTATGTCAGAAAAAAAATTTTGTAGTAAAAAGCATAAAATCCACAGAGGATAGGAAGTTCTGAATTTCAAACATTCTAGTTAATTAGTTCATTAATTAATTTGTTTCATTAGAATTACAGTAATGTACTTCTGTGGAAAGATAATAATACCACACTGGTTTTCAGTGGTATTTACAAAATTAATGATGTTCATGCAGGACCAGAACTCTTGAGGTATCATTTTGGGGCTGGCTTTTCTTCCTTTTACTGCTAACTAGTTACAGAAAGCCACTACCTTTTCTAATTCTGTCGTCTCATTTTTTAAATGAGGATTGCAGCACTAACTTTTCTGGAATCTTCTGGAGTCAATTAATAATCTAAAAAAAATTTGAAGGTGGAAGGTGGTAAATGTTCTACTCCAGGTGATGGCCTGCATTCTCAACATTCCAGTTTCACCAAACTCAGTATGAAGATTTTCTTGGCCAGCATTACCTGGTCCTTACATATGGACCTTGAGGGTCTTGTTGCATCCTGCCTCTCAGCACCCATGCTCTGAATCTTGGCTCAAGGTGCAGTTTCTTCTATTTCAGAAATACCCTCTTACTGCAGGTAGCTTTCACTACTTAGTACAGTCAATTGAATTGGTACTCTGAGTTAACTCCTGATATTTATTTATTTACCATAACATTTTAAATACATAAAAAATAAATTACATTAAAATAAAAAAAATTAAAAACTCCAACATCCTTTAATCCAAAATAATAAAAAACAGCCTCATTAAGACTGCCTGATTTCAAGTATTGTTTGCTATGGTAGCACTATTACTGGTAAACATTCAGAGAACATCTGCGGGGTGGAAGAACTCATTAGTACAGGAACAGGTTGTATCTGCAAGTTCTCCATCTTTCAAACTGATAAGAACAGGTTCTCACTGACAGAAGTCTGTAGGAATGGAATAGGATGTGGAATTTAAGATTTCCATCTTAAAGGAGCCTGACAGCATTCATCATACATGGTGATACTCGGGTCTCAGTCCCATTAGTGGAGGTAACAGGAAGAGGGAGCTCTGCAGGAAAGGTCCCCTAGAGACTCCTGTAACAGGATACAAATTAGAAGCCTCTGAGGAATGTCAAAGCCCACGCCTTTAGCTACCACATATCCTTCACTTTACCTTCATAGCGGTAGGGCTATCATCCATAAATGAAGCAACAATAGATGTGTGATCCAGTAAATTATTTTCACAAGATTCTCCACTTCACAAAAAGTGGACAAGAAATACAAAGGCATAATTTTTGTTCTAGCATAGCTGTTTTACACCAAGCCAATGCCATCACTATTGCTAATGGTGAGCCCTGCAAGAGATGAGACCTGGCCAGCTGCACACATGTACCTGTCTGAAGCCCATTTAACTGCCTGACAATTCTTGGGGTTAGGAGGGACTTCTTTCTTCTGGGCTTAAATCAGAAAATGTCATGGGGGGAAGAACTTGATTTACTAAGGACAAAAGGCCAAAAAGCCCCATTGTCCAAAACGTCTGCCTGCAGCTGGCAATTTCTCTTGTGTTAAAACAAAGCTCACTAGATGCTCTTACTATCAGGACTGTACAGCAGCTTACTTAGAGCATGACATTGTGGTTGTATGCACCGTATGCCTGGAAAAGTAGTATGAGTCATTTGGAGGTACATGGTGATGCAGAATCTGGCAAACAACAGTCAAAAACTGTGTTGGGAAGAAGCCAAAAGTGGTTTCCTTCAGAAAATGTTGCTCTTGGGTCCCCAAAATGAACTGTCTCTAGTCTGCCAGACTGCACTAGGTGTTGACTTAGAAGGAACTATTAGAAGGTGGCCAAAATGCAGCAAGGAAAGAACTGTTGAACAGTGTGGATGATGGGGAGACAAGTGCTTTACTTCTGCCTCTGGTCTTTTTTATTTAGCAGCCCAGACACGACCTGACATTAGGTTGACCTTATAGCCCCTCTGCAATGTCAGCACAATCACATACTGATGATGGGCTAATGAAGAGGAAATCTGAAATTTTCTGTGAGCTTCTGAGATCATACTTTCTATCACCTGTTCTCAAAGAAGGTGATTCCTTTCTCATGGAATTGTTCCTTTCTCGTAGAAGCAAACATCTAAAGATCTGTGTTTCACGCTGATTCAAGGGTTCAGATTTATGTACTGCTGGAGTCTGATGGCTCTGGCGTCAGAAGGGATGTGAAAATTCAAACCACTGAATTCCGGTTTTGATACTGAACTGTAACCCTCCTACCATAGCAAGAACATCCTTCTCTCTTGTGCACCATCTTGCGCACTCTGCAAGGCCAGAACTGTATGCAGGGCTTGTTAAGAACAGTGTATTGCAAACAGGTCCTCTTTGACATATGCTTTATTACTTTTTTGCTACTAGTGCCATACCTGAGATGGTGGAAGGGTCTTGCAGATAACTGCAGCAAGTCTTCTTTGCTGCCACTCTTTCATTCAGAACAGGGGAGGTGGATGTTTGTGAGATATCTGATTTCAGACCTTGGCTCTCAATACCAAAGTGGTCTGTAGAACTAGCAAGTCTGAAGGTTATCAGAAATACTGACATCCACATTTTATCTTAGTAAGCATATCAGGATAAGGCCTCTTCTTTATAAACAATGTTTTACATCAACAAGGCAGTAATTTCCTTTTCCCTGAACATCAGCCAAATTAAGCAGATATTTTACTTCCCACCATGGGTGAGAGAACAGATTTAGGCTGCTATCTCAGACAAGACTTTTCTCAGAATGAAGCTATTTGCAGTGAAGCCTCACAAAGAAATGTGAGTCATCTTGGATGAGCAGCACTGCCAAACACCTATTGTGACAACTGAAGTTGGAGAAGCAAATGCAAAGTCCTGTTTCATAAAAGCTGTAAATAAGTCAGTATGTAATAGTCTTCAAAATCTGAAATGTTTTTTTGTCCTTTGTTTTGACTAGATTTGTAATAAGTCAAACAGTATAATGAAAGTCAGAGCACAGCTGCTTAAGCCAATCTTCTCCCTGATCTAAACAACTGTAATGTACGCAAGAGAAGTATTTTACACTTTCAGGTCATTTTGGAAACTGAACTGGGTGGCTGAGTCAAAATCTATTTTTCTCGAAATCTGTCGTGAATCCAACATGTTTTTTCTGGCAGGATGATAACATGCTATACTCACTACATTCAAAGCCAAGGCATATCGTTAAGTCCAACCTCGATTATTCTATGATTCTAATTCACTTCTATTTTATCTTTGTGGTATGCACACAAATAGGGTTTATCCTCTCATACTCAAACCACAACATTTTATTCAGGCCACTTACCTAGATTGCTGTGAAATAGTACTGTAAAATATGGTAAATACCACGTGAAAAACACTTTTGTGCTGCTTAGGCACAAGACTTCAGTGAAAGCAGGGTTTGCTTGCCAATATACAGGGGAGTTAAATGGGCTCAAAAAGGTGCTCTGTGTTCTTTCAACATCTTATTTTTCCACTTTATACCTTGCCAGGAAACAACCAGGCACTAGTGTTGCAATTAAATAGCAAAATGGGTAACACTGGAGATTATGGGCAGCTAACGATGATGTTCCCACTGACCCTGAGTGTTTCTTCCCATGGACTGTAAAGGAAATTTGGATTACTAAACCTGTATGTCCTGAATTGCACCTATGGTAGAAGTCTAAAGTAAGCTTAGTAGATCATCAAGTAAATTTAATAATTGTATATTAAATCAATTTCCTCTTCTGTGTCTGTGCTCTAAACATTCCTGCCTTTTTAAGAAGATCCCAAATGAAGATAACTTTCAGAGGCTCACGATTCAGCCAGATGTGAGATTTGCAAGCTCTTTTTCTGCACATTCACTTCCCTCTGGTAAAGGCAGCAGCATGGACGAGTGATAAAAAAATCCTTTCAAGTCTGGCCTTCACATTTTGAAGCTGTAACTGCACATTAGAACAATGATATCAATAGGAATTTCAAGTGTTGAACACCATTAAAGATACAGTGTTTGATCCTGCAAAACGATGAGCACTCTGGACCTGCTCCAGCGAAACGCTTAGAAATATTTATGGCACTTGTCTTACCGTTAAGTATAAGCTATTAAATGCTTTACTGTATTGGGTGGAAATAGATAATGTCAAGATAATATTCATGTCACCTAGTTTTAGCCATTTAGAAGCCAGGTGTCAAACCAAAGCTAATCATCAAAGCTCAGCCTGTTACTAACAAGAGGAGGTAAGCCTTCCCAGAGTGTGATTCTATTATTTTAGACATTTATTGCTGAATGGACTGAATTATACCTGCATATTCCTCTCTATCTCACTCTCTTTTGATGATAACTCTCTAACTTAGACTAAACACCTGACTTTCAGAGAGCCAAAATAATTCATGTTAATTATCTATTCATTTCTGCAGAAATTGTACTGATTTTACATTTGATCCACACCTTTTATATTATGTTTAAAACATTAAACCTTAAGCGCTCAAAACGTTGATACAATTTAAATACAACGTTAAGGCCTGAATCTCTCTGTTATCACAGGTAATCAGAAAGAGAAAATAAATGCCATCAGCCTTTTATAACATTTATTTTGTTTGCTTTAATATTATGCAAGGGGTAAAATCACTTGGCCATCAAATTGTCAGACGGGAATAATTTCTTTCCCTCCTATCTATTACTGAATTTGCAGATTGCTGTTATACCCACAGTGATAAAAAATAAGGTGAATTTACATCTCATTCTCTGATGGAAAGAATTCAGGCAGGGAGAGGTAACTGCATGTTAGGAGTGGAGCTCTTATCTAGACATGGAGTCTCTGCTAAAAATGAATTAATAAATTGCCAGACAGAAGAGCACAGCACTTCAGTTCTTACATATTAAAATGTTTTCACAACCAGCTGACCGCAACTGAAGCTAAAGATTCTCAAAAAGGCAGCCACCCAGCATTGTGGAAAACTATCTGACATTTGCCAAAGACCTGCTTGTGTGGTCCTGAGATCCTCTGAATGCTAATAAAAATCCTAAAAAAAGTGATAATATCTAATGTCTTTTTCTCTGGAAGTACACTTGGTACTGGAAGGAATACACAGAAATATTAATCATAAGAAACTAGGATGAGTAAAACATGGATAGATGTAAAATTTCACTTGGTATATAGCTACATTTTTAATTTACATGAAATATCAATAAAACAGAATGTTTATCACAACCTGGAGACAATACATTTTTAAATGTGACAAAGTACTGAATAAGACAGTTTAATGATATGCTCCCCCAAGTTAGCACATCTTAACTGCCTGTCAGTCAAAGCGCAGCAACTGGCTGCACGCAGAGCCCTAGCCCATTGCAAACGTGCAGTCAAACAGGCAGCTTAACCAATCTTCATGGGTGACTTTTTATAAACCCATTTTACTCTGCATTTGCAACTGTCTAAGAGTGTGCTTGGAGCAGTCAGTCACTACCAGTTAATTGAAAGCTAGTAACATCTTGCAGTCAGGAAGGAAAAGGGAATTAGAAATGGGAACCTGAAGAGCTACTGACTCTTTCACCAATGGATTTTTGGGGGAAAAAAGGTAAGATTTTCCCATTTACTGCATTTCCCTTTTTAGCTAGCAAATAATTATATTACAGTGTAAGCACACCCTAGAGTTTGAGCCACAATTTAATTAAATTAAATCCACAATTCAGTATACTGAAGGAATAATTGGTTAGTTACTTGGAAGACTGACTCCTACCCAAGAAAAAGGCTTCAGGAAAGCAATTGATTTGCATCCCCCAGCTTTTTTTTAATCATAACTTCCCTCTGCTGAATCAAGACTGAAAATGGAAGTGTTGCTTACCTTTCCTTTCTTGTGTTTTCCCTAAACATGGTGATATTTAAAAGAAAATTTTCATTTGTAGTGAAATTGATATTTATTTCTTTTTTTCACATATTTGGGATATAGCTCTACAAATCATTGAGATTCACAGGTATTTCTTCCTAATACCTGATTACAGTGTGGTTTATTTTGATTCCAAACTATTTACATCAGCTCCAGGTTTTTCTTTTAATCACACAGAAAGGTATTTGTTTGATACCTGGTACTGGTACTGGTGCACCTTTGTTTTCAAAAGCTGCATTTCTCATCTGATAATTTAGATACCCAATTTGAGCTTACATGGATACTTAACATTTCTTCATTTAAGATCCTTTGTACATTTTCATTCATTCTTGGATGTCAATTTAAACTGAATTTTCTCATTAGGAAGAAGTGACAAAATTGAAGTATATCCATCAAAAAACATACTGTGCTGATTATAAAAGGTAATGTAGTCCTGCAGTGTGGTTAGTCTGTATGGACCCAGAGAGGTCGTTGGGACTCCTTGTGAATGCAGGAGTCAATGTGGGATGCAGGGCTGGGGCATAAGTATCTGTTTGCTTTACCTAGGAATGGATTTAAAATATTCCTGGGAGAGCTTTCAGACTCTACCCAGATGAAACTGTTCCATCCTGAAGATGGATAGTACTGATAACACACAGATGTTGTTTATTTGTAGAAACCCATTTCTTAGATTTTAGAACTATCAAGGGTATACTGAGGAAAAAAGATTTTCCAGTGTGGTGCAGCCTACCCTTGTTAACAAAGCATTTGACCCCTTCCATAAGCTGCAATGCCAACAAGTGACTCACAGACAGTCTAACATGGCTAGAACCATGCAGAATAGTTTTAATATCAATTATAACTATAGGGCCAAGAGTTTCTGGGAAAAGGCATCTCTGGAAACTACTTAGTAGCCACAAAAACTGCATAACATCTAAGAGAATTTCTAACAGCTGATGGGTTAGATCTTCAGCTGCTGTCAACAGGTGTCCCTCATGGCATTATAGCCTTGGAACAGTTGTAGTAGGTCACATCAAAAGCCCATTTAGGCCAACATCCTGTCTCAAGCAGCGACCACAAGTCAAGGTCTAAGTGTGAGAACAAGGAAAACAGAAGATATCTCACTGAAATTCATTCTCATCTTTGAGTCATTTTCAGATAAAATTAATTTTCCTGAGATTAGTAAGGGTGGGTTGTTGGGTTCAGTTTGATTTGGTTTTGGTTTTATTTGGTAGTATTTACTGAGTTCTTTGCCTTAGGTTTTCCAGTTCCCCCTTAATGCTGTGTAAAGTCTTAGCACTCACAGCATCCTGTGACAAGCCATTCCCAAGCTGATCTACTCTGTGGAGAACAATAATTGTACTTTTCTTTGTTTCACACCTATCTCCTTTAGCCTAGAGACAAGGATATGGACAACCATGGCAATTCATTGAGATTTCTCACAGTGACTCTCATTAGGAAAGTACTAAGCTTGGCAGCTGATTCAGCTTTTGCACTGAGGAGTGCTGCTTCATTCACACCTGATGCAGCTTGTCTCCCTTCCGGAGCAGCAGCCAGGGTCAGTTCCCAGCTGTCGTGCAGGCTGCCTCCATGCTCTCTTGGGCACTGACCTTATCTGCACAACCAAGTGTTGAAAGTGCTGGCAATTTAATCCCTTCATACTTAATTTCCATGTTCTTAACAATATTTAACTTCCCTCACTCTTTGCTTATCTTGCATGTGCAGACAGAGCAGTTTGTCTGGCAGAAGGCCTGCTTTTTTTTCTTAGTAATGGTAGACCCCCAAATCCAGAGCAAGCACAAATAAACTTTGAGGTTGACTTTAAAATTATGACACTTAAGAAATTAAAAAGAAAAAAAAATCTCTTCTTTCTGTTCTGTGCCTGGTTTTGAACTCTTTGGATTTTCCTGCAGAGTTGTGTGAATTAGATTATTTTTTTTTATTAAGTAAAAAATTTAGGACTCTCACGTAGCACAAGAAAATGGGAAAACAGGCTTGAAGAAGAACACTAAAAATCTCAAAAGCCATAATTAAATCATTAATATTACTAACTTCAATTACTGTATCTTTACATACTGCCTAGCACAACAGGCAACTAATACAGTGCATTATTTTTACTTTTATATTGTTGACAGCTGCTGGTCTCAGAAAGTAATTTTCTCCTCAGTCTAGTTATATTCTTGATCATTTTACTTACAAGAGGTTATCTCATAGCCCGTACTATGATTTCAATAGCATTTGGTTTGTGAGTGTTTCAGGTGAAACCACACTAAAATTGTGACCACAGTGGTATGTCATGGTATTGTCAGGGTCAGAGTAAAGAATCTGGGAATGTGGTCTAAGTACATTCTTTAAGCTAAGCACTTATTAAATTCTTCCTTTAAGTAAAAAAACGTTATAGCTTTGAGCATGAATTGTGGTCTATTCAGAGATTTCCCACTGGCTTCAACAGTTTACAATTTATCTTCTTTCAGGTCAAATTATGCATCTCTGAATCAGATCCATTGGCATGGTTTTCCATAATTTTATCTTTCCTTGAATACAAAAATGTAAGGGTGGAAGAAACCTCGAGATCACTAACTCACCTTCCACTGAAACCATTTCTCACAGATGATTTATCTCGTCCCAGTGAAGAATAACCTGCAGTGTCCCTTGAACACTGGATGTACATTGACCATACACTGCTAAGCAAAGCATGCTCATTGCTGAAAAACACTCTCAGTTGGGTAATTTAATCCTAGTAAGAGCTGCTTAATAAATAAATTGTTCATGGAAGTTTTCATTGTAATGCCCCCATTCCCACTAAACTGATTAGGTAGTCATGCTTTATTTGTACCTGGCACAGATTTTTCCCCATCTCAAAGTTGAAGCCATTTAATAGCCTAGAAATTGTTGATTTAGAAGAAGCATAGATTACTCTGCAGCGTACCTTTTCAGGTATGTAGTTTGATGAACTAGAAGTTCTTATAATTTTTCTTCTGAATGTACTCTCCCTCAGCCGAGGCTCTTAGTAAGACAGCACGTTTATGACCTTCACAGTGTGGCAGTACAGAAAGGCAGTGGGAAGTACAAGAAGCCCTCCCTTCATGTGTGCAATGTTCAGAGCCCCCACACCACCATCAGGGCACAGAGTCAACCCGCCCCACCAGGACACAGGGTCCTGCTGCAGCTTACCACAAGGGACTAATGAACATTTCTTGAAAAAAGTTGAAGAAAGCTCTATTTTTTACTTCAGTATTGGTGATGTTTCATTCCACATAGTTCAATCTAGCTTAGCTTCACTGAGCACTAAGATTTTTTAATGCATTTGAAACCTTTTGCTAACTAAACGCAGAAGGGAAAAATATTTAGAAATAACCAGCTTTGAAAACTATGCAACAAATGCAGCTGTAGGGATGAATAATGTTTGTTGGCATTCCCTGAACATATTGCAGATCATTTACAGGTCTCAGCAAAATGCCTACAGAGTGCCAGGACCAGGGAGTGAATTAGTGTGTTTCACGCTGGTGAAGCCATTTTCTTTAAACAAAATACAAAGTTTAGAAGCTGCATGAAGTTTCCAAATGGCATTTTCTCCTTATCTGGATAAGAAGCAGTAACCAATTAATTATTTCTGGTTAGTTAATGTTAGCTTTTTATAAATTCTTTTAACTCCACTGTCATTGAGCAATCTCTATATGTATTTTAGGTCTGTTATCCAGATTGCTGTCCTTGAGTTGCTTACCACAGTCCTTGCATACCACCTAAATTATTTCTTTTTTATGTAATTTGCATGAGGTATGTTTGTAATCTGGCAGGATGTACTCTGTCCAATAGCCAAGCATATTGCAAAACTCTTGTTATTTTGTCCATTTTAGCAAAATTATTCGAGGAACTTTCTGTGTCTTACATGTTAAATGGTTATCTAGATGTCTGCTGGAAGGGAGTGATTTGTCCTGACTTATTCTAAAGAGTATGGATTCTGCTTCAACAAAATAGTTGTTTCTGCTTATGTAAAAGAATTCTTCAGACCAACTGGACTAATGTGACATGCAGCTACAGCCCAAGCAGCCAGCCAACCAGCATATGATCCTTTATCATAGTTTTGCATTGTTCTGCTAACTGCATGATGCCAAAATATAATAATAATAAAGAGAAATCCTTTGTTCCCTTTCACTAACCTAGAAGGTCACAAAACAGACAGTTCTTTCTTGATTACACTAAATAAATAAAAGTCTGATTCACAGAGGGGAAACAATCTTCTGCCAACTGCCAAACCCTATAAAGGGTAAATCTGCTTTTACTTTGTGAGCCAGATTGATGAGTCATCGAGGCTATGACTAATACCAGCAAGAATTAAAATGTACCCAGTAATATAACCCCCCTTTGTACTGCAGAAGTGTTGCTCAACAGCAGACTCCGAGCCAACAGGTGCTGCTGGGGAGCAGGGACCACCCCAGCATCAGAAACACAAGCCCTCTCTATCGCTGCTACTGACATACATTTACTGTATTCACAGGCATAAACTCAGTATGAGAGTTGAATAATTAGGTTATTCATTTGGGAAATTAGCCATTATGGAAATAAATACTCCCCTCTTCTCCCTCCCCGCTGCTCTGGGTTAACTGCCTTCAGAACATGCTGTGACCAGAGGTTTCTCCTGGAGCTGCAGTGACGTGCACTTGCCCAACAATGGAAGACTTTCCAACAGGAAAACCTGAGGAGATCAGTTCAGAGAAAGCCAATGATTGCAAGATAAAGATTAATGTTTGAATATGGATCTTTTTGGGAAACATACTCTCCAAGAGGTTCATAGAAGCTGAATGAAACGAACTGGTCACATAGTATTTTGAAAATTAAGAAAAATGTGTTACAGTACAAAAAAAAGGGGGCCAGAGGGGGGATTGTTCATTAATTTTCTTTCTTTAAATGGGTGAATTTGCCAATCCATTACAGCCACTGACAAAATTTCTGGTGATGGTAACTGGACCAGGATTTCACCAAATGTACTCATCTCCTAACTGCATACTGCATACTCATCTCCTAACTCATCAAAACTTTCTAATGCTCTAAGACCATGAAGACACATCACAACCCAGCAGAAATTGTAATCAAAGAGAAAAGGAAGATCTTTGTCATTCCCTAATTCATCAATGCCATGTTTAATTCCTAGAATTAACTCTCCTGCATCCTCAGCCATGCGTGCTCAGGGCCACCAGATAATAATTAGAAATTACACAGAAGAGTCATCTAAAGTGAATTGACAATTAAATGAGGAAAAAATAACAGTTGCCTTATGGATGAAAGTAGTTGTCAATCCACAGACCTGCATCTATGTAGTCAGCCTGACAGGTACCTCCTTACATTTAGGACCTTCTGCAGCATAACCTACCATGAAGCTGAGGCCCTAAATTTGGGTTTTGTTTATCAAGAATGAAAACTAGAATATCACCATAAATTAGGTTAATTCTCCGTCACCTGATTAGATATAATTTTGCTTAGGATGTCCCAGTCAGCAAAAGAAAGAAAGATAATGACAGTGTACTCAAACACCTAATCATGAAGAGGGAAAAATGTGAATACCTGCAGACCCTTTTAGGCTCTACATGGAACTACAAAGCAGAATGGCTTCAACCTGTTTCAGACTAAAACAGTAGCAATTGCTACTTAAAACTGATTAGAGAAGGAACTTCTATGTTCTCTACCACACTGTAACTGAATGCTGTAACCTTTGGAGAGTGAGGGCATCAGTGTTGAACTGGAAGATAGTATCTTGGTTTTTATTGATTTTTATTTGGTTTTATTTAAAAAGCTATAAATTAGTAATTTTTCTGTTCAAAAAAAGTGTTTACTTTGATTCAAATATTTTAAATTAATTTTATTTTATTACTATTTTTAAATGGATATGTTAAGGATAGCAGGCTTTTTTCATTAAATTTTGTAATTCAGTGTTTGAACAAAAAAAATTATTTGCACAACTTCATACATTTGCTAAGCTTGGCTTTAGTCAGCCTTTCTAGAGAACCCAGAAACTTCAGGTTAAAACTGCTTTGTTTTGTTTTAATATTTTGTCTGTAGTGGAATGTAAAATCACGGGGTGACAAAATAGGTCACTTCTCTTTTTTATTAGAATTGCAGCCTTTCACATTCAATTATTGTTGCAACAACAACTGGATATGTAATCAAATATAAAGAAATATACAGAGAAGCACGGTAAGATATTTGGCCTATACAGTCACAAAAAGATAGAGGAAGTTCAGATACCAAAATCACCTCTCTTCCCAGGATTAGTTTGGATATAAATACCTCCTTTTTTTTTTCCTGGTGATTCCATCAGAACAAATTAGTGTACATCCCTTGGGAGAGCAGGGTTATAAACTGCAGTCATATCGCTGTCTATGAAACCTCTGAATAATACATGTAATTTGTGACTCATATGCCAAGAATTGCAATTCAGCTGTGCTAAATGTTCTATTTTTTAATTTTTTTTAATAAATGAATGAAATGCTATTAATCAGTCATTAACATAACAGTTATAAAACTCTCAAAAGCACAAAAGCATATATATATAAACCTGTACAAATGGGGGAGGGAAGCCAGTGAGCTGGGACTGAGTTTCTGAAACTCCTTATTTGACCTAGTATTTCTGCCCCTCAATTTTCCAGTTACAATGAGCTTATAATAATTCTTTATCTTAGAGAAATGTTGTGATGACAAACCTGTAATTATCTGAGAGGTTTACATATACAATGGTGAAGGCAGCCATAAAATTAAGTAGGCAGATAAAAGTGATTCACTGGTTGAAGTAAAATGATGCTAGTTAAATTCATTTCAAATTTTATCTTCTTGGCTGTATATAGAGACCTATGGCATGGGAAATAAACCATGGGTTTACTGCTAAGGATCTGACCTGAAGAGAAATATCTGAAAGCTGCTTTTGGTTTCCATTATTTTGTTCTTCTTTCTTTCTAGATTTCAACCTCTCGGGCTCAATATTTCCATGTCTCTTTGGAAATTTCAAAATTGTTTCCATCCTGTCGTCATCCCCGCTCCCAAACTAAATGTCTGGACACAAGTGTGGGCTCAGGCTGCTCAGGAGAGCTTGTTGGCTGAGCAGGCTGGAGCATGAGAATGCCATGAGCCTTTGAAGGAGTGTGGCTGTGCCCCAAACTCAACCAATGGAGACAGGTCTGGGGAGAGAGAGAGACTCAGCACCTGGCAGAGTGGCATGTTTGGAGAGAAAAAGATGATAGATACGTAGTGGACTCTGACTTGAACTAAAAAAATACCTAGGAGTTTAAAGAGACAGAACCCAAAACATCAGTAACAAAGAAGGTGTGTCCAGTCTTACAACTTTGTGTGAATGGTGACATACTTTTATGTTTTCTAAAGTGAGGAGTTAAGTATAGGTTTTAGAAATTTTTAGGCTACTATCTATTTCAACTACCATAAGCCTCTAAAGAGATGCACTGTACACCCAGATAATACAGAAAACTGGAGGGCTTGAAGCCATGTGCATGAATTTGGCACCTGATTACTCCTGGATTTCTGTAGTTAAGAGGCTACCAGCTTTCACAAATAAGAAGCAAACAGAAAGCAATGCAAGTAACCAGTACCTAAATGAAAAGAGGAGGAGAGCACTGAGGATCAAGGGAAGCTGAAGAGTGAGCTCAGTATACGAGGCCCAAAGACAAGTAGACTAAAGCAGCCTAATGGTTTCTTTCCAGCAAGCTTAAGAAGGTTACTGCAACGGATAGGAAAAAAAACCAAAGCAAAACAAAACCCCAAAACAAACAAATAAACAAATACCCCAAACCTGTAATTCTGCCAAACAAAAATTTAGCTGAAATAGTCTTCTTTCTGCAGAACTGTAAATTGCATCTCTGTGTATGAGACACAACAGGGCCTCAGAAACTTTAATGAAACAGAAAATCAGAGAGGAGATTTTGGAGTAACATTCACAATAGCAGCGGTAATGGTATAAAATCTACTGCCAGCAGTGAAGTGATTGCTTGGTTGTGCATGGTTCTCTCCAAACCAAGGGAGCTTGTAAAGGTGACAAGCTTTTATGTTCTTAGAGTTTTACCCAGTGCTGGTGTAGATACTCTGAGAACTACCTTCAAGACTTGCTCTTTGAGAGCGGGCAAGGTGCACGGGGGCAGTGGCATCACTGCTGTTGTGGATGTAACGGTCTAAGTCCAGGAGCAAAGTGTTGTCAGCGTTGTGTGATTATCTCCCACGAAGTTACCAGCTCTCCCTACAGTCTGGCCTCACTTACCAGAAGGATAAAGCCAGCATAAAGCCTTGAAGTTTCTTACTCTTGGTGCTTTTGTTTCTCACTTGCCTTTGAGCAGTATGTGGAGACAAACTGGTTCTTTCAGGATGCTTGGCAGATGAAAATAGGACAGAAAGGGAAAAGTACAGAGAGGCATACCAGATTCCTGGCTTAGGCAAATAAAATGGAAATGGTCATTTTAGCTTTCTGAATATGCTTTAGATCATGAAACTGTGAAATTGCAATAGAATTGAAAAGAAAGGTAACAAAATAAAGAGTTGTCACATCTTAGCTGCAGACTCTAGCAGGAAGGAAAAGATGTATGTCCTTAATGTGTTCTTAAAAAAATTAACTGCAAAGAATGTTTTATCAGAATAGCAGATTTTTACAAATGTAGTGAAGAACCTAGAGCTCTGCATGATGCCAAACTAAACCAAACTACTGATTCATGCAACCATCATATGTGATTAATTTTTTTGCACCATAACAGTAGTTGGATGAGAGCTGAAGTACATTTGGGATAAGAATAGAGCTGTATATATAGGCAAAGCCAGTGGAAAATACAAAGAATTCAAAGGAAAGTCTAAGTGTGAGAAAACAGGAAAACAGGAAACATATCTCAGGGGCTCATTTGAAAGGACCTTACCAAAGACTGAATGCTGAAAAAGCAAAGGAGAGAACTGACCACACCAAAAAAAAGCAGCAGGGGTTTATGCATTGAAATTTCCAAGTCCAATAATGTTGTATTGCATGACAGGAAAAAATAATGATTAATAAGGTTCAGAATAGGGTCTGGCACAAGGAGAAGGCAGTGGTACAGAAAGAAAAAGGAAATCTTAAAGCAACCATAGGAGTAGCAACAGCAGATACAAAGTACCATCAATTTGCCTTGAGCAATGTGTAGGAGAAAATGCAGCTAATTAAAGCCAACTGAATAATATAATAATGTCAATTACTAGTAGAATAAGATAATGTTATATATTACTGTTGTTGCTATTTATTACTGGGCTGACTCCTGCTGAACAATTTTTCTACTTGATATTATTTTCCTGCAGATTTGATCCCTAGTGTAATTTTCAAGCGTATGTGTCCACCTACAAGTTACAATGACACAGAAAAAAGAGCTGCTTTACTTATCCAATATTTTTGTTTTACTAGCTGATGACATCAATCAGATACTGAGCACATTTCTGCTTTCCACTCTGAGAAGCACCTGTCAGAATGAAAACAAGCTCACACCAATTGCAACATATTCCCGGGGAAGAAGCTTGGTTATAGGCTTCCACAGGGGAAGCATAGGCATCAACAGCTGGAGTTATGTATGTTCAAGCACCGTGTCTATACAGTAGAAATGGCCAGGTTCGGAGAGGCAGATACACAGTGACAGTGTGGCATGGAGGACAGTGTGGCCAGAAAAGGCCTCTTTTGGAGCAGCTGCTTACTGTAAAAAGAGAAAACTAGCCCTTCTTATTCCCAACTGATTTCAGGATAGCAGGATTTTTCATACACACTTTGCAACCAAACTGGATTGCCTTTGGGAAGTACCTGACTTTCCAAAGGCAATAACCCATTAATATCTCTAAATACTTGTGTAATCTTTGGAGCAATACAATTTACTGGCCCAAATTCTGGATGTGCAAAAGATCATATAAACACACGAGAAGACTGTCTACATGTAATTTATGTTCTGCAAGGAAAGGAACAACTTTTGACTGCATAATGTGTTCAGTCTTAACAACATCATGCCAATCTTGAAGGCTAATGTACAGTCTATAAATTCTCAGCCTCTGCCTGCTACAAATCATGCTCCTATAACACAATCAGGGAAATAATCTAGAATTCCTGATGAATGGGAATAATGTTTCAATAATTTTGTTTCATTGGTGTACATCACTGGGAGACGTGTAACTGATCCCTAATAACAGAAGATGTGAGCCTGGAAAAATTATGAATTTTCCAGCTCTTCAGCATAAAAGGATAAAGACTTCTGTGTTTTAGCTGGAAAGCCATGGGTTTTTTGTTGATGCCAACCAAGATGAGATACGAAAGATTCATACAGACCTGTCTGAAACAAAGTGTTCTCTTTTCAGGGGAGAAAGACAAATCACTAGAGATGGATTATACATTAAATGCCAGAGCCTTCACCCTGTTATGAAGAGTATTTTGAGGAATAACCCTTGTCACAAATGCTTCACAGAAACCCTGCCCAGCTGAAAAATGACACTGACAGTCTTTTCCCATGCTTTGAAAAACTTTCTTCTTTATGTGCTTTATTTCAATGACCTCTAAATGGGAACAAAACCATGGACAGGCAGTCTGAGGCATACAACCATGTCTCTATCCCTGCATATTATGTGGGGAAGAGCAGAATGAGGCACTGATCAAAAGGAGGCAACATGGAGAGTGGAAGTAAATATTCTGCCAGGTAAGGGCACTGCAGCATAGGAATCCTAGCAATAGTTTTTCCTCTTTTTCTTCACCCTCAAGTTATTACTGATTTTTGGTGGAGAGGTTTCCCCAATCTCACTGTGTGTTGCCAAAGTCAGTTCTGTTTCAGAACAGCAGAGACTCAAACCTTGATGAATAAGTATGCAAAAGGAAAGTGCAACATCTGAAACAACAATGAAAACTTTTATTTGAGGACAAGAAATAAGCCAGGTCGTCTGAGCTCAACTGATTTGCTATTTGTTGTAAAACTCAAGCCAAAGTGTTTTTCCGACTAGTCCAGCTGGCAGACTTCACTAACCATTCCTACACCTTGACTCAGCTGGTAAGCATGAGTCAACCACCCAAAGAGCTGGAATGTGAGCCGCTGCGGGGAGCTGAGCACTTACCGGAGTGCACTCGTACCCAGGACTGAACTGAAACTAGGCAGAATAGAAAAGCTGTTCACCTAACATCGTTGTCTCATTTCATCTAATTTAAACATCCTTGTGGTCAACCTGTGAGCCAGCAGAATACCTTAACTACAGTTCACTGGAGAAGCCCTATTTATGTAATAATTGAAAAGTACACACAGATATTAGAAAAACCACTGGATTCTTTCATGCATATAATGACGGTGGGAATTATGTGGTTGGGGACCACAGGAAGGATTGAAAAAGGAAGACTGAAAGTTCTCCTAAGCAATGTATGGATTGCATGCCAGCAGCTGGCAGAGCCAGCCTTTGGGTTTGTGAGAGCGTGAGCTGCTGGTACTGGGACCACATCACGACCTGCCCCCTTCTGCTCTCTGGACAGTGTTGGAATGATTAGAAAGAAAATTCCTTCCAACTCAATTTCACTGTCAGAAAGTGAGCTCAGAGCTGGTGGCCTGCATTCCCTGCGCTCATCTCTGACCATAGTTATTTGGCAAATTATATATCCTCAGCAAGAACCAGCTGCTGCAGCTTTACGGTTGCCACTTGCACAAGCTCAGGATATAGCACTCATTTGCAAGGTACCAGTACATCCAGGATTTAAAATTTTCACCCCAGAAGAACTTTTGATAAAGTTATAAAAGTTCCATTAGATGATGGAAATTAATCTCAAGAGCCAGCTGTTACTAGATATTTTTATGGGAGTGATGCATTTTTTCTCTCCAGGTGCCACAGTATACAATGGCATCTACTAGGACTGCAATATGTGTATTCATATTATAGTGTAGTTCATGTCAGAGAAAAATAATTAAAAGAGACAACAACTGAATGAATAAGTCCCTAATTGCAGGTACCAGGAAAAATTGGAAGAGCTGAAACATCCTAGTAGTTAGTGATGAATAACCTGTGTACTCCAGGAGCTAGTTTGATTTATTTCCATTTTTCCTTTCTCTACTGGTCTAGCTTTCCCTAATTAGTACATTTTAATCTCCCCGACCTTTCTCAGCCCTATGCAGCAATTCATTTTGTCAGCACTAATGTATGTTGTTAAAGGTACATGATGCTGTAACTCTGCTGTGAAAACAGCCACAAAGACATCACATTACCTTTCAGTCTTTTTCAGTCATTTTCATTTGACAGGGAAACAGAATTATTTTTTCATACTATGTCCTTGCACTCTTAAAATATATGAAATTGTAGGTGTTGATGTTTGCTGTTCTCTCCTTATTTTCTGTTCTACTGTCCCTCACTGTCACACAAGAATGAATGATTTCAGGGTCTTATTTTTGCATTCTGCATACCCTTACTCTCTCCCCTGACTTACCCCAACCCTATTGCAGTTGCACTGCAAGCCCCATTGGTTTCTTGGGTGGGTTTCTCTGCAGCTCATACACAGCAGGGTATTAACAAGCAATGTTACTCCCCCATAGGGTCCATGGGCCATGAACATCTTTCCTTTTCTGATGCTTCAATCCTTGTCAGTCTTGACTCCCAGCACTTTCCAAGCAGGAAAGCTCTGACCTGTTAGAAAGGCATCTCACACATTTCCTACTTGCCTCAGTGCCACCATCACCTCATTCCTCAGTACATCTTGGATAGAGATACACAAGCCCCATCTCGAGCATCCTGGATGGAAATGGGAGGCCAAGGGGACTGACTCTGGCCTAAGTGGGGCTATAAATCCTGGTCACACCAGAGGAGACACTATGTTTCTACTTTTCTGCCAAAGGGAATTGGCTTTTTGAGTGATAAACATTTTCTAAACCTGTGAAAGGGCAAGCCCTGCAACATATTTATGTTTCCATTTTTCATTAAATCCTCCCTTTCTGACCACACCCCAAATGGAACAAGAATATTAGCAAACAATTTTTTTTAACCAAATGAATTTTCTCCTCTTGTCAAATTAAAAAATAATCCATGTAACTTCAGGGGTCTTAAAGCTTTTCTATCAAAAAAAGGTCTTTTTCTTGCATTAGCTAATTCAAGAGATCCTTTAAATAGTCCTCCAGAGACCCCAGTTCCTTTTTATTACTGTTCATCTGGCTTTGCTCTCATGAAAAATTAATAGCCGTAAAGGTCGAGGGCCATGGTGATCACTTAATCTGACCTGCATAGCATAGGCCATCAAATTTTACTCAGTAATTCTTGCACCGAATCCCATAAATTGCAGACAAAAGATCATATATCTTTTAGCAAGAAATGTTTTCTTGATTTAAAGGCAACAAATGATGAGAAGCCTGCCCCAGAAATTTGTTCCATGGTTTATTTATCCTGATCTTTCGTAAATTTTCACTAGGACTGATTAGGATTTCTTCAATGAAGCATTTTTTCACTGAAGAAATGTGGGTATTACCAAAGGAATGTAATCCTTGGGCTTTATCTCACCATTTTACTGCCAGAAAAGAAAAAAAAAGTAACAGAAAGTAGCATATCCCTCAAAGCATTAGACTTTGTTCTGGTTTGCTTTGTGGATATTCCTCTCACCTTGAGTATCAGGACAACTGGGAAACAAGTTTCCTAACATTAAATGTGTACAGCAAGGCAGTGACAATGCCTCCCATGATGCCTCAGCCAGGCCAGATGTTCTCAGACCCACTGAGCTGAGAACCCCATCCTCATCAGTTACATGAGCCCAAAACCCTATTTCTATCAGGCCGGTGGTCCTACTGGCAAGTGCCATTAAGTCCATTTGTGCCTCCTGGGTTTGGAAACATGGCTTCCATGGCTTTCAAATAAACCACACAAAATAAATTAGTAGGCTTGTAGAGACACTCTGTTAACTTTCTGAAGAAGTGTTTGGTATCTGCCTGTGGACAGCCAGGGAAACCCTGGTGATGTACAGCGTGAGTTACATAGACTGGTTTAACCTAGCCAAACAGTGTAGCATTCAGAGACTGAAGTGTTGGTAGTAGAGTTGTGGTTTTGGATTCCTTTACATCCTTTCCCAAAAGATTATCTTCCCCAGGAATTGTAATTTAGGTACGGTAGCATAAATTTATTGGGGTGGCTCTGATACAGTTTTCTTATAACCAATTTCTTCCCTGCCTACACCATAAACCATAATCTTCTATATAGAACAGGCTGAAAGACTTCAAAGGAACTTTTATCCAACAGGTAATTTAGTTTCTATAAGCTGATATTTAAAAAAAATGACAGGTTTTGAATCAAATAATTTTCAAAAAGAGAAAAACATTTAGATATGCCTAATTTCCCCTCTCAAAATAGACTATTTTGTTTGCTTGTTTTGAAGACTTTCTATTTTGTAAATAATTTTTTGTACCTAGTCAAAATTAAAAACATTTTTCAAAGCAATATGCCAAGAATTTTTGATTCAAACATTCTTTTACAGAAAATTTCAAGAATTTTTTGTTTATGCCACAAGGTCAAATTTCCCAATATTAAAATTCTCTGAGAATCATAACCTCTGACCTCATTATACTTACACATAACAGAAATTTGGATGACATAAATCTCACAGACTCTATCACATCCCTTTATGGTTGAAGACAATGAAAGTCACTTCTTCAGATTCTTGCTCAGAGACAGGCGTGAGATCTCAAGCACACTCCACCACTCTCCATTGTACAAGGATCTCACGGCAAGTGTATTCTTTATCTTGCCATCTCCACCTAGGGGCTAGCAGAGGGAGGATGAGTTCGGGTCCAAGTGCCCCTGATAACAGAGGATACAGTCACAGAATGAGATGCAGAACCTGTGACTCCAGGAACACAGGCCCAAAATTAGAAAATTAACTTCTAAAAATATCAACCTAAATAAATTTTCAGCAACGTGAGTTTATTTGGCAGTTTTATGCAATGTTTATTTTTCTTTTTTCTGTGGTAGTAAAACATCAAGAAACTCAAGATTTTGTGAAATGCTGTGAAAACATAGCAAGTGCAAGTACCATGCCAAAAGCATTCACTGCTTGAACACACAGAGGGCAAGCAGATTATAAATTATGACAGTGAGACTATAAGACTGCTCAGCATTAAGCCAGTAAGTACACTCTGGTTACAGCCACAAACATACCAGGCATGTTTGTCCTTTCAGTTGCATTGGTCTCTCTCAAATGACTTCAAATGGACATATTCTTATATGACATAGGTGTGAGTAACTAGAAAACTATGTTCGATGTTTTTAGGTCTAGAGACAGAAGGTGATTTTTGCAGGAGTCAAGCAGTGATGATCAAAACTGAACACTGAAATGAGTTCTCTGTCATGCTGGAAATTATTAAGATACATCTCTCATTCAGCAATGGACCTTCCTTTGTGTATCTGATACTCCTAATAACTATTATACTGGACACGTCATTCCCACAGAGTTTATTGTTAAATTTGAATAGTAGCCACAAATTCAGCATTTTCAAGGACTTCCTGGGTTTTGGCAGTTCATTTTTTTCCTTTTGTAAAATATGTTATGTGATTTATTTTTTATGGTTCTCATTGTCTCAACATTTTAACATCCTATTATAAAGCAGCAAATGGTTAGAGTTCATGCCACATTCCAAAAACTTGCCATTCATCTGTGTGTGCTGTGGGACCTTGGATCTGTGATGTTCTGCTGACAGAGCCATAGCCTACTTAGTTGTGAATATGTTTATTGAGAAGTCAATGTTCAGCAAACCCAGAGAAATACCCTTCTGATGCTCGAAGGCTACTTTACTCCGTAAACATGGAGTGCCTCAGCACAGGGTCCTGGAGCTGGTTTGCTGGTGGCCCTCACATTGTCATAAGGCTCCAGCACCTTCCCTGAACATCTTATGGACACATGGTGTTTTGCACAACTACTGCCAAAGTAGACCTGTCACAGACCTGTAAGGCACAGTTAGAGCAGGGACATAGCAGCAAAACCTGCTACAGCCACCACTCATTTATTCAGTTTGATTTTGGGGATTTCTCACGTCATTTCCTACAAGCCCAGTACCCTGGGTTAAAGCACTTGAAGCTGGGAGGTGAACATGCAGTTGAAACATGCGGTTTATCCATGGAAATCATTGCTCTCATCAGTAACACTACAATTACCATTGATTTTCACAAAACAAAACTAACCATTCGGCATACATATTTTACTGGATTATCACAATATTTTGGCTGATCAGTATTCCTTGTTGCAGAAATTTGTTGGAATCTGTTTCTACCCTCTGGATCTGTAATACACTTGTCTTGTGTCAGATGCCATTTTTGTAAGTGCTGCGGCAACAGGCTATAATCAAATCACAGTTTTCTCAGCCTTTCTTCTACAATACTTAACCTATCCATAAGGTTTGTACTTGTACTGCTACATCTTACAGTGCTAAACAGTGGGTCTGGCTTAAAGCTCTCATGCTTTGCTGTGCTGTGTCATGGGCTGTTTCTCTTTAAGTTCACACAACAGCCTCATTGCAATCGCTGATGCAAAGAAATACTGTTTGAAAATTATTTTACTTATTGTAGCTTACTTTAAACACCTTTTCAAATCTGCAGATTACCTGACACTGGATTGTTAAATGCCTACACAAAGAATAACAAGAGCTGTGCAACACTGAATTGGCAGACCTTGGTTGAATCAGAGAAATAGTACAAAAAACCTGTCTACTTAAACACAACAGGGTCTGTAAAATAATAATTCACCAGAATAGTGACTGAAGCCTTTTCAAATATTGAATAAAGACATCCACAAGGAGAAAGACCATGCTTCTTAAGCCTCTCTGGATATTCTCTTACATTTTTTCAGTGACCAATTGCATCTGTTTGTGAGGGCCTTGCATTTTAATAACACCACTGAGCGTAGCCTGTGTCAGGCTCAGCACGATGTAGCAGCTTGTTGTCTGCCTCATGCACTTCTTCAACAGGGATGAATACCTTCAAGAAGCCTGGCCAAATTCCTTCTCTGCCCTGAAAAGGAGGAGGCTACAGAGAGCCTGTGTGGGAGCTGCTGGAACAGGACCTCCTCAGCTTGCCTAGGGATGGACCCTGGAGATCCCTTCCACTGTCACACCATGCATGAAGAGGTTAACTCTTTGGTCAGCTGATCTCTGTATCTTCAAGAAGACATTTAATCTATTTCGCCCTATTCCTAAATTTTCAATCCATGATGACATGGGTTCTTTATGATGCAGCCACTGACTTAAATGATAACTATTCACATGTTTTGTGACATATTGGTTTAGGGCTTAGATCTTCTACAGTTGAAAACATCAGGAAGATGGGGGTCCATGACTAATCCATACCCACCACACAGAAGGCTCCTCATAACAGGTTAGTTCAATCCAATACAAAATTATTAATATTTAAATTTTTTCCTTGAGAAAAATACTAGCTTTGAAAAAATCAGTGTGTGTTTTTGCCACACATGGCATAAACATTTTACTTATTGAAATACATTCCCAGGTACTGAGAGGCCAGACGTAACAAGAACCAGCAGGAGAAGGACAAACAAATTCAAACAAAGATATAATATCTTAAAAAAACCCCAGCATATATAATTCTTTAAATAAATCATCCTATGAACTGGTGGATTATCAGTCTCCTCACATGTGTAATCAAGATTAAATGCCTTTCTGGAATACATATTTCAACAAAAGGCAAGTTTTTGGATCAGTTAAAAATAGCAATATGGAACACTTTGGTCAGTGTTTCAGAGGACAAGTAGGGTAATTTGAGAGTCCCTTCTATCCTCAAAAAATCATGGGTTTTTTTCTAAAAAAATCTACTGAGTCTTTCATTTTGTGTTTTTGTATTTTTTTTTCTGAACAAAAAGGTGTTTATCCAAAACTTCAGGCACTTACAAAAAATATTACACAATAAATAAATAAAATACCCAACTTAAATGTAACCAAGTAAAAATATAAACCAGTGCCTCATCTTTTTTGACTTCGTGAACTATTTGCTTCATACTTGTGACTCTTAGGATTGGTAATGCAGCAAATATATATGATATACATACTTTTTTTTAATTCCTTAACATTCACGCAGTTTTTCCCTTACCAAATCACTTTTGCTTGTTGTAGTACGTGGCAATTATCTCCTTCCACATGTTTCATACATGTTGTGATTTCATACAGGAAGGATCCTATCCCCTTGCTGCAGAAGTGGCAGTATAGAAGTGGTGTTTTGTTCTCCGTCATAGTTTGCCACTGTGAAAGTCAATCCAAACTGATTTCTAACAAACTGGAGGTGGGTGATTGCTCCTGACATCACTGTTTCAATGCTGGCATTTTAAATTATTTTTTTAAACTATTTGCTTCCAGAACAACAGTTTGTCCAGAAAACTCCGAATTCACTTCAAAGAGAGTTCCCAGCCACCAGAGAGGTCTGACAACTTGACCTAAAGCCTGAAAATGCTAGGCAGCAAATAAAAAACATTGCTTCATTTTGAAGCCAGTCTGATGTATTTTGCTGCATAACTCACATTTTTCTAACCCCAAACATGGACAATACTGTACACTGTGCTTTCTTATGGGGTCCTTGTCTAGGACAATTGCTGATTCTGCACTGGGTTCTTCTCCTCACTGTCATTTTATCTGCAGAGAGTATGAGTGCTCTTTGAGTGGGGAAAAAGAGAACAGTTCTGATCTCTGCAGCAAAAGGTAGATTAAAGCAATGATGAGCAAAGGGTAAATTCTTGCCCTTATATGTTCAGGCCATTTGTGCTGAAGCAAATAGAAAAGCTGAGGCATGTGGCAGGAACCAAGCCTATCCTGGCTCGGAGGAGTGTGTGCCGGAGCCCGTGGCTGGGGATGCACATCACTCCCTCTGCAGAGGCTGCATCACAGGGACTCAAATAGATCTGTGCCACCCCTTCCAGGACAAGCCCAGCAGAAGCAGTCAGCTGCAGACATGCTGCCCCTGCTCCTGCTGTGCAGCTCCTTGCTGGACACCAGCACATCAGGGCGGATGCAGAAACAGCCATCCAAATCCTGCTTCCTAGAAGCGACCAGCAGGCAGAGGCAGGGACATGTTTGCCCAGCTGATAATTGCCTTCACAGACACAATGTGATTTTATAAACAAGGCACATATCTGTTTGACTGCTCATGGCAGTGAGACATTTCCTATTCCACCCTACACTGAGCAGAGATTTTTTTTTCGGTACTAATCGGATAGCGATACAGTAAATAAATACCAGCTTGTGATCCAAGCTGTGCTAGCCCTCCTCAATAGGCAACAGAAGCCCTGACACTTACATGTCTATCATGCCTCCAACAGTCAGGACAGCCTCTTAGTGATGATGACTAAATGGTATCTTTGACTGTAGGATTTTTTTTTTTCTATAGCATCTGATCTGTTTATCCCAGGCTAAAGCCACCCTGGATCTGGTGAGTGCTACAATCCAGCTACATGCTGCTAATCCCCCAATGGGAAGAGTCTCCACAAGTGTTTAAGATGATTCCTCTCACTAACATTCAACACCAGAGACTGAGGTGATTTTAGGGAGCTTTGCAATACTTTCCCCCCCCGGGATACGGCAGGGACAGCCCGTACAGGATGAATCAATGCCATACGTCAAGCACTGTTTGTATATGTTTCAGTGTATCCAGGCAAAGTCTTTTAACTTTCCATCCTAGAGCCCAAGCAGTACTTTCCTGAATGTCAGCCAGGAAAATCTTGTAGATTTGGCAGCAGGACTGTGGGAAGCCTGGTTGAAGATCAGCCCAGAGTGCTGGAGCAGAGGCTTTATATAAAGAGAGAGAATCCAAACACCTTCCTTTGTTTCATGCAACAAACGAATACAAATGGAGCCCTGAGATTGCAATCAGGTCCTATTGTATAAGCACAGGCCTTTCCATTACTCCATTAGAGCTTTTTGGCATGTAGAACTTAATTATTTTTCAGCTGGAAAACTAATTATAATGAATTCTTTCTTATTTATCAGAGTGTTAATGCTTCAGTTCTCGAGTCCTCCGCTGGCTTCCAGCCATTTAATTTTGCTCCCTAGGGCAAAGCCTGAAAAATTAAGATAAAGCCATTACTTAATGTTCCACTCCTGAGAGAAAACAAGAAGTATTTCCTGTTCTTATTAATTGCATGAAGTCAATTTCCATGGTACAATTTCAGCATGATCAGAGCCTCTGCACCCAACACCTCTTTCCTCCTGTACTCCCCGCTCAGCTGCTCAGAGGCAGGGAGAGCTGCCAGGCTTCAGATGGGCTGTCTGCAATGCCCAGAAAATCACAGGGTAAACGGAGGCTTCACTCAGGTGCGTGGCCTTTGCCATTCAGGAGTCACCCTTTCCAGTACTTCTAAGGTACTTTTGCTTCCAGAGTCCTGTGCTTTACCCCCAAGGAGAAGCCGTCCCCGGGGATCCCAGCCATGCCAAGCAGGTTAGTCAGAGCTGTGGTATGGGCACTGCCCAGTTCCAGTGCATTCAAAGCAGCCAAAATCTGCCTTTTATTTTTTTTCCCCAAAGTGTAGATCACAAAAGTTCATGCACTTGTCAAGCAGTGTGTTGATTTAACCGATACCATTTCTCCGTTCTCCCCCGTTGCAGAGCCTGGTGCAATAGGTAACAAACAGTCTTTCCCATGGCAACACAATGTAATACCCTCACACTAAGGGGAGCGGGAGGACTCCAGTGAGCAAACCAGCCCACTGAGCCACAGCTTGGGAAAGCATCCAGGATGATGCAAAAAGTTTAGAAGGGAAGCAGCAAAACAAACAGAAAGGAAACACAGCGACGTGCCTGCAGTTGTGAGGGGACCAACAGCAGTATTACTGTGTTTCCCTCCCTGTTTAGTGTCCCTGTTTCAAACCTTGCTCCTCCTGGCCACCAGAGTTCTGCCCAGCATCGCTTTGCTTTTCAATGGTCTCTTTATAACATTCTTGCATTTAAACAAAGCTGACTCCATTGAAACCCAGCTCAATAGCAGAAATTCCCCCAAATATTTTCCTAAAGCTAGCTTGTTTAGGGAAAGACTTGACTAAACAAGGGGACAGTGTGCCAAGTGCTGTTGAACTCTGTTATCTAAGATTTGTTGCCATATTTGGGACCCAGAGCAAATATTGCAAAATGCCTGTTGGTGCCCTGGCAGCGGCACTCTGGGCCAGCCTATGCCAGTTCTCTGGGGGGATGAATTTGTTCTGTGACCCCCTTCAGGCTTGGGACACCCTGCTTTGCCTCTGCACTGGTGCAAGCCCTCGCTAGGAGCTGGGAGCAGCTTGCACAAGTGCCAGCATGCCTTCACTGTGCCGACACAGGCCAGAGCCAGCGTATTTGTCCCTTGCATCACCAGGACATGCTGTACAGACTCCTCCTCTGCTGTGCCTCTGAGTCAGGTAGAGCTCCTGCTTCCTGGCAAGGGCTGAGCCCCATCCAACTACTGCTGTCCAGAGAGGGCAGAAAAATGCAGCACCAGGTGCTCCCAGCCAGGGCCACCCCACAGCTTGTCCATGCTACCACCAGGCCATCAGGTCCCCAGATGCCTCAAGCAGGAGAGGAGTCTGGGGAGGAGACAGCTGTTCCCTGGCAGCTGGACTCAGGCAAGGAGGGAGCTAGAAGCCCCCTGTTCCTGTGTTACTGAGGCAGGCACAAACAAAAACATCCTCGAGGGCAGATGTTTGGGAAGGAAACAAAGCAGGCAGCTCCGCTTCTGCTAGGCTACACTAGCCAAGGAAGCAGCCGAGCAAGGCATACTGAGAACAAAACCAATTCACCAAAGACCTTCACACTGCCTGAGTGAACCGCAATATACCCCTTGTTTACCTTACCCCCAAAAATCAGTTTTTCTTTGCTGATATTCTTGTGAAGAGTGTTGTTCAGTAAAAAATAGGTTTTAAAGATGGCCTTTCAACTATTCTTTTAAAACTCCAGCATTTTAGGGGGGAATTATTATTTTACATTTCTAGCCTTGTACGGACATCTATTGCACAGCCTCAGTTTTTCTAATTTCAGCACAAATCTGTGAGGGGTCATCTTGTCCTGCCATATATCACTGAATTCCATACAGTCAAACTGTACTGAGCACATGCTTTTTTAAAGCAGCAGACAAGGTTACGAATATTGCAAAAATGCTTCCTTATACTATTTGGATTGATTCAATGAATTAAAATGCAGAACTGAGCAACAGGGAGAGTCTGGAACACATTTTCTGCTAAAGTACTTTAGATAGATTGTTACCATTATTGAGAAACTCTTAATGGCTAATGCTATGTGGCAAACATCACCTGAAACATGTTTCAAGCATTCCTTCTCAGTATCCATCCTGAGAATTACTTTAAAAAATATTATCTTCTTGTAATGTTTTTCAGGAAGATATGAATGGTCAGATTTGCCAATAGCTTAAGCAGATGAAGTTTCTGTGCACTTTTAGGCCAATAGGGAATTTGATCCCTTTTATTTTTTCACATGCAAGCTTTAAAAACCCAGCTGTGGCTGTTGCCCCAGATAAGGTCAAGGGAAAATATATGTTCTCCCTATGCTAGAAATTTTTTTAAGGTATTTATATTGGGAATTTCTTCTGCTTGCTTAATATGAAGGAAGGACCTTAATCTAGTAGAAGGGTAAGATATAGGATGTACTTGCGCTGTCCCTAAAAAAAATCACTGATTCACTGTGTTACAGACCCCTGAGAAACCCCATTTCCCATGGATAATAGTTTTACTAGAACTTGGTCCGTAGTTTCTCCACTGTCCCTTCACCCTCCCAAGGTTCTCTACACTACTGTACCATAAAAGAACCACTCTCGTGGGTCTGGATGTGGAGACACTGAGCTTAAACACTCAGGATGTGGAGACAAGGTAGTAGCAATGACCTGACCATGGAGAGTTGAAAAGTGAAAGAGAAGTAATAAGGAAGGTAGTTGCACTGCAGTGGGCAGTAACCAGGAAGATCATGGGAAAAGAAATCAGAAAGGAGGGAAATGAGGGAGGTTGGACTAGATGACCTTTAAAGGTCCCTTCCAACTCAAACTGTTCTATGATTCTCTGAGCTGTCAGCAAGATGACTCATGAGTGTACTGACCAGGGAAATCATCTGAAGTGGAAGAAATAGGGAAGACCTGATTTCTGGTCCTTACAGTTTGTCACACACTGTGTTGTACAGATTCTTACTTCTCTCCCCCCACACACACTGTGCAGTAACACAGCTTCAAGAAGAAAGCTACAAATGCACTTCTGCCTTCTCTCCTCATGTCCTCATATCGCATAACAGATAGATTGGCAGTAAGGATGTTCCCCTGGGAGTACACAGCGCAGATATACCACTAGGTATTTCTCTATACATAATTACTAATTATTCAGATGGGAGACAGGTGCCAAGCTGTTTTGCATTTTCACAGAAAGCCCCTGGGGAACTTTGGAGTAATAAAAAATCAGTGCTCAGTGATGTGGAGGCATCCAGAGCTTAGGGAGCTGTGCAGGAGAATATAAAATTTGCTTTCCAACTTACACATCTACAGTCCATGTTAGAGCTTTCCTGCAATGTTTCCAAACTTCAGAGTGCTCCACTTCCCACTGCTAGCTAGTATTTCATTAACTTATGTGTTTATATGATATTTTTATGAAACCATGTCATTTTAAGCCAAGTTGATTGAGATATATTACTAATACTGACATTATTTTGTTTCTATTTATAGTTTTGATAAGAGACAAGCCCTGTTGAACTGCTAAAAAGATGACAGCTTTTCTACCACCAAAAGGCCACCCAGAGCCACTGTTAAATAAATTTCCAAAGGTTTTCTAATCTATATGACAACTAGCAGAACAAAGGATTTGTAATTTTGCTGAGTACATACAAATTCACCAGGGAATTGAACAAGAGAGACAGAGCCTCTGTTTTGCAACCTTGGGAAACCTTATAACCCTGTGGGACACAATCTTCAATAAGATCCAGTATTTTCTCTTAGGATCAGATGTTCAAATGAGTCACTTCATCTGAACTGCTGCTGGCCACAAGGATTAGGAGAATAAAATAGGCTAAGGGTATGTCTACACTGCAGGAAGAAGGAATAATGGAAACACGTGCCAGCTTGATCCAGTATTCATGAACAAACGTAGCAGGGAAGACCTAGCAGCCTGGGATGCTGCAAAGTTGTTTAAACATGTTAGCATCCACATGGCCTTGTATTCTCTGCTGTGGTTAACTGCATTCGGTTTTTGTATGGAAAACACAGCTAAAAGCTTTTAAACGAAGCCTCCATTTCCTCTCTGGTTGGGAATGGTAAGCGCCTAACATGAACACATGTGGTGTTAAAAGTGGAAAACCACACTGCAAATTGCACAAGAAGTAAAAAAACCAAAACAAAACAACACCAAAAAAACCCCAGATGAAATTAATAGGCAGGTCCGAAGTGCAGTGTTTATCCTAAGAAGTTAACTTACAGCAAAAGATGTGTAAGGTCAAGATGTGTGATTTGTTGCTGAATAGTTTGTGGCCTACAGAAAAATACACAGATGGAAAGATAAAGACATAAAATATGACACTGTCAAATTCACTTTCTGAATTCACTTTATTCTAGTCCTTATTCCCCACAGGTTACAAGTGAGTGGTTTTGTGAATGGCTTAGGAAATGTATAAATTATCTGACCACACAAACTCAAGTTTCAAATAATTTTCTCAAATATGCAGTGTTTTCCCTCATGACACTTCTTTGTTTATATATTGGATACTTATTTCTTTAGACTTTATTGTGGGGCACCTAGGACTCAGCAGGGTCTGCACCAGTGACCCCTTGGTGTAATGGCTTCTCTTCACCCGCAAAACAACTGCTCTGGGAGAGGAAGGTAGGTTAATCATCTTGCTGGACCTGCCACTTGGCTTCGTGAGCAGCACAGGGTGGTTCCCCTTTCACAAAATGCATGTACTCAGGTGATTCTAATACTATGTGTGTTCCCTCTATAAAAACATACAGTGGCCACTTCTTGAATGGTATGCCCAGTCCTGATTTCCTAATCTTAAAAAGGTATAGGAGGTCTAGAAAACATGCAGAGAAATGTTACCTATATGTTTCCAGATGTAGGGAACTGTTTCCATATCAGGAACAAGGACAGTTAAATGAACAAGTACAATTCATCCTGAGAACAGAGAATACTGGTGGAGATTTGATAAAAGTCCTTGAAGTCATCAGTGATGGAGACAATGAACAGGGAAATGCCTTCCTGAGCCGTGAAAATGCTACTGCAGATACAGTTTTACAGGGGTTTAGAAAGCAACTAGGCAGATCACTGAAAGGAAGGGCCACCAAGGACTGTGGCGTACAAAGATGCTGCCTACAGCTATGGAAACCCCTTCTGTCATGATACACAGGAAACAGGGAAAATATGCTGGGCAAGTACTGTCACACATTTGCCTTGTCCTTACATGCTTGCCTTGGCATCCACTTTGAGCCAGTAGCAGGATACTGGGCTAGGTAGATCTTTCATCATCCCCAGCAGAGCATGTCTTATGTTCTTACATCCACTTTCCAGAATGAGCTGAGTGGGTCACATGCCTTCTTCATAGCTCCTGAATAGCTGACAACAGGATAATGACCCAAGCTATATTTTAAACAACAGTTTTTGGAAGGAAGCTGTTCCACAGGTGGGATAAGCAGTCCTTGGCACCTTCTGTACCACTCCTGTGTCCTTTGTGCCACTCCTGTAGCTCTTCAGAACAGAGTATCCTTCCCTGTCTCAGGCCCTTGCTGCAGTCTGGGGGTGCTGGTCAATTTGAAGGGCAGAAAGACCTGTGTCAGAGGTGTTTCTGCCATCCGAACATTTTGGACACCACTGGTGTGTGTACCAGATGGGTGGCTGGAGCAGAAGATAAAGAAACTCTGCTTCTTAGTGTCCAAGATAAAGTAGAACAGTGAGGCTGACTCACGATTGCATGGCTAAACCATACAATGTTTTTTTTTTAATGGGAACTAAGTGGTTAAACTCCCACTTACTCCAAGCTGAAAAAAGGGAAGGGGGACAAAAACATTGTTAGTATTATGCATAGCTTAACAATCATCTCAGAAATATCCCTAGTGCCAAAAGGAAGTAAGCAAAGTTGGGCTACTTTCAATAATTTTCAGCAAGAGCCTGTAATGATGTCTTGGTATACTGGAAAGTTGAGCATACAGAAATAAGTTGCCCCTTTGAAAGAGCATTTACTAATTACTTACTAATCTTACGGATTTTAGATCTTTCTGATAAGTACTTCCAACAGCACATACAGAATATTCAAATAAGATGAAAATAAGATGGAAAGAGATGTATGGGCACTTAGTATCTTTAGAAACTAAACCTTTTACAAATATTTGAGTAATTGAATGCTTCAAACCAAGAGAGAAACTGGGGAAAGTACCACTTGAGACACCTTAGTTCCAGAGCTATCAAAACATGCAGCCACTACACTCTGACTTCACATGAAATTCTCCACATAGAGCCCCCAATCAGAAAACTGAAATTACAGACTGAATCAAACCAACACATTCTCAACGCACCCCAAACATGGAAGTTATCAGAAGAATGCAGATGTGGTGCATCTATGAGCTATTGTAGACGCAGATACTTGATCTGGATATACAAATCCAGCAGAAATACTTACCAAACAGGAACTCTTGACCAACAAAATAATTACTTCTTAACAATCCTTCATTATGAAAAACAATCCTAACTTTAGGCCTAAATCCAGTTCCAGTTAAAGCAGTAGAGCCACCTCCCAGGAAATGTTTGTTTTCCCTACATTTAATAAAATGAAGATCCATGAAGTTACTTCAGTCATTCTCCTGAACAGTTTCTCTGGCTATTTTTCAGCCCAGTGTTGAATAACTTATTTGTGAACAAGACTTTTTTCTCTTTGACTTTGAGTCATTGACAATCAGATGTAGAGATGCATAATACTTCACTACTTCACCAATAAATCATTTTCAAGCCTTTTTTTTTTGTCTTGTCAGTCAGTGACTAATGTAATTAGAAAGAACTCCACAGTGTTTGCTCACTTTCATTCAGGAGTGACACTGTCTGTCATTAGAGTGTATTTGGGTGCTTTTAGTAATTAACCCAAGACTAGATTATGATTGTGAATGGCACTGATGAGACAGGATGCTCTGGACTCCTGAGACAGGCAGGGAGTTTGGGCAGGATCTGTAATGCTAGTATAGGTAATAATTCAGCAAGCTTGGAAGATACATTGTGTGAAGCGTGCCAGGAAAGCAATGTCATTTTACTCACCCTGCCCTGAATTATTTTCTCCACCTACAGAAAGTCTGTTAGTACAACCTCTAAGTCTCAGGCAGGGGTGACCCTGGTAGGTGCTCACATTCCCAGCAGCCTTAGGGCAGTCTCTCTACAATAACATCCATGTTTCAGAGTCCAGACTGTCCCCACAGCTATTTTGTGCATTTCAAGCACTCCGGAGTATAATTTCTCTATATAAGGGCATAAGAAGCTTTATATGCCATATTTTTTCAACACACATTGCAGATTTTTTTTCCTGCTCATTGTATCTTCCAAAGCAAGCCCAGCAGAAAAACATGAAGACTGTATACTTTTGCTTTAGTAACTGCAAGAAGGGCAACATGTTGCCTGTATGAGCTGGAACAACTGTCCAAAACAATGTAGAGAGAAGGAACTAACAAAAGCTGGAACATCTGGACACTCTCCACCTTCTAAACCCAAGGCTGTACCTGCAGCCACAGGATCTGAATACTTCAGTGCTGAATAAGTTCTTTTGCAAAATCCCCATTACGTAAATGGAAACTAGTACGTAGACATGTGCGGAGGTACATACCAGGAGGAACAATAAGTATTCATATCTGTATTCTAAAATATTTCTTGTTACATTTTTTCCAGATGCACAGAGCATCAGGAAACCAGAGCAAGCATTTTCCCCAGAACAAACCACTTGACAGCTTCTACTGTACGTTGCAGTGGTATACGTGCAGCTGTTATCATTGAACCCTGGGTGTTTCCTCAGCACCAATGTTTACTGTCTTGTACATAATAAGTGTCTCTGCCCATGAAGAATTCTGAAAAAATCACAGTAAAATGAGTAGTCTTTTTCTGTGCATGATCTACAACATGTTGTTGTGCATTTAAGCTAAGTCAGGCCAGTTAATAAAATCATGGAGTGCTCATGAGAAGAAAACCAGGCTTTTATAAATTTAATATTACGAATAAAGTGAGTGACTGTAGAAAACCGAGACATTTGAAAGTGGTCTTTAACCTTAAGTGAAATGCCAGGAAGTAGCAGAGAATAGTTGTAGGGACTCCACTCCCCAGGTTCACTCTGGTGCTGGTTTCTGAATGGTTGATTTAGATGCCCACATAGGCAAACAGTGCTGTGTGATTATTGAATTAAGAATAAGCACACCCAGCAAGAGCTTACCACCCCCAAAAATGACAAATTAGACTGCATTTTTTACAAAAACACATAATAGTGGATCCTCTGTTAAGCTTATAATTAATGAGTTATATTCATGGATCACCCAGGTGCTATAAAATTGCTCAAAGCTAGTCTCTGTTTGTCAAGTGTAAACCCATGACATTCTGGCACAAGCAATTTTCTCTCCAGACCAACCCAATATTTGCTTGAAAACCTCCACCAAGGAAAACCTCCTTTCCAGTGGGGTTCCCTGAGCAGTCATGTGCAGGCAGGGGGGTTGCCCAGAACACAGATGTCCTTGGGTGAGCTCCAGCTGAATGCCTTCTGCAAAATCAAGGCAGCTTTAAAAGGAAACAGAGAGGTCCCTTGAAGGGTGATTCCCACCAGGAGCTGCTCTGAACACACCAACATGGCTTCAGTGAAATTCAGCCGCTTCCTTCACCCTTCCAGCAGCCCTGGGAGTCCTGACACTACCCCCACCACCATGTATCAGAGACTCAAACAGCAAAATATAATTGCAAATGACCATATGTACTTAACAGGTAGCAAAAGTATAAAATATAAGAAAAAGCACCTTGAAAATGAATGTTCCCAGTGATGGGCAAAATGATTGCAATGTATGAAGCCCATAAATCATTTTGAGATCTTCAGTCATATGGATAAAATATTATTATTATTCCACGTGGGTTATTACTACATTGCGTTTGAAATGGCTTTGTAATTTCCTGTCTAATGCTACCCTTAGGTCTCTTCTATATTGCTGTTCTCCAATTATATTTTATTTCTTTTCTTGAATATATATGTTTTGAATTATTTTTTCATCTGATGTATCAGCCCACAGTTCTCTAGATTGAATCTTATTTTGTTATTTCCTGTCCACGTTTCTACAAGTAGGAGTTTATTGCTTTGTAAAGCCGGAAAAAAGAAAAGGGGGGGGGAGAGAAAAATAAGAAAAAAATACATAATTTCATGTGCGGATATTTATGTCATGTGTTTGTATTTATGTCTGAAAACACATAGCCCTTGCTGCGAGCACTTTCTAAAACATTTTAGGGAGATGTCCCAAACTCACTATAATGCACATAGTCTGTCCACTCAGCTTAAGAAAAACCAAACCCAGACTTTATAATCATATAGTGCTGTCTTTGAATTGCAAGGCATACTCATGCCAAAAGGAGGTGGGTAAAATCCAGCTCTGCCAGGCTAAAAGGTGGAGAATTTCAAGGTCAATGGTGCTCCAGGAAAATTCTCCATCATTGTTTACTCCTTAAAAAATGAAATTGTGCCATCTCAGAGCACCACCATAAAGCTATAGTGAGATTAAACCCTTCAAAACTCAGCAGGCGAGGGTGAGAAACCCCTCAGGAGGAAGTCCAGACAGAGCATCCAGGTGTGGAACAGGCAAGCACCCCAGGCAGCACCAGCAAGGGGACCGAGGAAGTCCCTTGACCACCACCTCTCCTCATCATCGCAAAGCTGTCCCTGAGTGACCACAGAACTGGACTTGTGCTGCAGACTGCGGATTCTGAGCACTGGAGATTTCGTCCATCAATCTCCCCTTAGATGGGGGATAGGCGACATTTATCCCATAGAAAAAAAAGAAGCTTCGTTACTTCTACATGCAACCTTTTCCCAGACTTCAATGATGTTGTACACAACCACACCTGATAACGAGTCTTATGAGAACTTCTTCACTCCTTGACACATTTAGCATTATCCTGTGCTCCTTTCCTTCAGCCATTTTGCAGTCTGAGTTACACTGCTCACCTCAGCAGAAATTTAAATTAGTCTCTAAAAAAATCTTTTCCATTTAACTAGTAGTGACTGAGGGTAGAGTTCTAACTTGTTTTTTTAAATATTTTGTATTAATGAAGAAGTGGAAACAAGCAGACAAAAAGAAGTCTACAGAAATAAGATTTTTGCTATTTTCTCTGCAGAGTGTATTTTCAGTTGGCTGTTTTTTAATATTTTTTTTAAAATCTGTTATAACTTTTATAGGGCTTTAAATATCTATAATTAGCTTTTCTAAAATGGATGCCATTTGCAAGCAGATGGTTAAATAGTATTTAAAAGCAGAAATGTGATTAAAACTCGTGAGGGGTTATTAAACTGACTGTCACACTCTCCTGTCTGTGCAGGAGTTGACAAGAGCTATATAGTGAATTGCTTTCATGTCTGTTTCTTAGTCATTTTCAGTGAACTGAGGATGGGATGGACTATTTGCCTTTCTCAGGCTTCTTTTTGCTTTGTTTTTATCAATCCAGCGACTTATGTGTATTCTTTCATTTTCAAAGCCACAGGTTCCCTAATGAAGTGTACTAATTTAGTAGCATCAGAAAGAAGAAGATGTTTTAAAATCTCCGACTGACTGTCCTGGGAATCACTGCAGCAGTTTAATAAGCCTCAGTTTTCTCTTACTAATCTAAAATAAGACTTGGCACATGATATTTGCCAGCTGTTGTACATTTACCAGCTTAACTACATTTTTTAATGTCGATGAAGAACCATGAAGGACCAACTCATAGCCTTATTTGGATTAAATTTTACACCATGCCATATCAGATCTCTTTTATTTGCATGTCTATTTGCTTTGTTCACTTATTTTTATTGGACTCAGATATCATCAGTGTCCTGTATTCCTTTAATTAGTACAGATTGTTATATGCCTGGAAAGATAAAAAGTAATTCTCCTATGGTGGGAGACATTTTAGAATATTTTCAAGTCAAAATGCTGATATGAGATTCTCTCTCCACCCTAAGGGAATTGCAAATCCTGTTTGTAATTAATTGTTGTATCTCACAGACTATAAAGCCTGACACACACTGCAGCTTCAGGATTTCTAGGGCAGATATTTTGTGGCTTTGCATGGGAAACTTCTAGCTGCATATCAGTTGCATTTCAGCCACAAACAATTCAACTGCTCAGGTTTACACCAGGCTTCGCCCCTTTCAGTGAGCGTCTGTAACGAGACTCTGCATATTTTCTGTCCCTGAAGTCTCTCACTGAAGAATGACAGCAGCCATCAATCCACAGCAGTGGTGGCATGGAGAGGCATAGCTGGGCACCTGCTCACTTCTGGGCTGCAATGTCCCCGGGCTGCAGCCATTAGATGATGCCCATGTCCTGCTTTTGCCAGGAGAAGCGAGGCTTCAGGCCTCGATCTTGTCTCTTGCCCCAGCACTCATCTCCAGAGCAATCCACAGGAGGAGCTCAGGGCCAGGGCGGGGTGCTGGCTGTGTCCCTGCCGTGTCCACCCGGGATGGGATGGCTCCTTCCCTGCCAGTAGTTCCCCAGTGCTTCATGGGTCCTGCTGGTATAGTGCAAGGAGAGCCCAGTGTACCTTTGCCTCACTTGTGCCAGTGCCTCACAGACAAAGACACTGCATTCATGTCCTTCATAGCATGTTAGAAATGACTAAGACAGCAAACCCTCAGTGCCCTGTAACTGTGAGCGTATTAATTTTATGTTGTAGACCAGGAGGAAGAGACCGATGTTACAGTGTTTGTAGACTCACAAACACAACAGTCACACAGGTCTAACCAGAAGTACCAACGCCCACCAAACCTGCAGGTTTTGAGATTCCAGGCTTAGCATTCTAAATGAGACTCTCTCTGTTGGTAATGGTATAAGAAAAAAAATAAACGCCTTCTTTTAGCTCAGTTCAGATCTCAAACCATCATACCTGTTCACAGAGCAAAGGACTAGGGTTCAAAGTTCAGGGGTACAGGGTTCAGAGAACATCCTCCAATGTATCTATGTCTACAAAAATAAAGTTTAACCAAAACAGATAAGAAAGCAATTCAAATGGTCCGTGCAAACTTCACCGTATCATAATCTTCATTTTCACTCTAGGAACTTCAAATTTCATACAGAAGACTGTTTCATGTGACTGCAACTGCAAATGTGTTGATGTAAGTAGTTAGCCTCTCCAGGTCACTGATGAATATTCATTCACAATGAAATATCTGTTAAGGAGAACATTATGCCTTTTTCAGGAAGGTCAACTGGTCAAGTTAAGTGTAACAGCTTGTTAGTGAGACTCAGCTGACCATCTTTTTGGCTTGTGGTTGTTTCAGAAAATGAACTCTATCTACATTTATTCCATGTTTTTATTGCTGCTCTAGGACCACAGCAGGAAGCTGCTGGAGGCAAAGACAAGATGATCTGGTCAAAGACAGGCTCCTTTTCATTCCCATCTAGTAGCTGGGCCTGGCAAAATATAGACAGAAGAAAATCATATTCTGGTGATCAAGACAAGCCTTGAACAAAATAGTTATTGGTCATCTCTATGAGTATTGATAGATAATAATACTTTATCAAGTTATTTTGTATTGATTTATTTCTAAGGTCAATGAAGGGATCTAAGTAATCCGGAGAATTTGGGAATATTTACTGTATTTCATTTTAGACTGGATTAGAAAGTAACTATACTGAAAACAAAACAGCTGAAAATCTCTATAGATATCGACTGCAATGGCAATAGGAGCCAGCTCCTAGTTTTTAAAGTCCAGACTCCAATATATCAGTCATTTTGCTTCCCCAGCCTGGGAACTGGAGTGCAAAGGAAGATCAGAGGAGTCTTAAAAGCTCTTGGAATGGAAGATGCGTTTGAGAAGTGCCTCCTAAACAGAGACTGACACAGGCAACCTCTGTGGAGGAAATTCAGCCCTCCGGAACAGGAGAAGGTAAGTGGAGTTGAGGAGTTATGTGAGCCATTTACTGTTATTAAAATAAACTTTTTCTGAAAAGTTTTTGTTCTAAATAAGGCAGAGTTTATGAGAAGAGATAATATCTTTAATAAGTAATTTGTGATTAAGTGCTTTTATATAACACCTCAGTTTTATTCTGCTAAAAGGTATACACAAGTTTCTTCTACCCTTGGAACATCATGGCCATAGCAACTCTGCAATAAATGCTTTCTTTAAAGAAAAGGTAAAACAGTTTTGCAGAGTTCTTGGTCACACACCTGTGTCATCCCATACCCTGGAGGAGCTGGCATCCTCTGCGCACAGGAGGCACCTTCAAAGGGTTAAAGAGACCTCTGAGTCACTTTCACACTGTAGGGATCAGGGTGTTCTTTCATTTTAAGTAACATCAGCTGCTGTTTTAGTAAGGAAGAGAGCAGGGCCTCTGTGATTTAAATGTAACTGGTTTGGAAACTATTCTCAACTAACAATGTGACTTTCTTTGCTACAGCTAAAGCATATGTGATGTATATATAGCTGAAAACAGCACTTAATATATTGTAGTTCATTAGGAAAAGCCATTAAAAATAAAAGCTATGTCAACCAGAAGCCTTACATACAAATGAAACAGCAGAGGTTGTGGTCTGGGGTTGACTCAGAGGCTGGGTCAAACACAAGCGTGTTAGCATTTCATCTGTCCCACAACACTCAGTCCCATTCCCACGATGAGGACCTGCCCAGTGTCACAGCAGGAGGGAATTTTTGACGACTGTTCAGCAGGGCTCTCCAACTGTCACCAAAATGAGCATCGTTTGCACCCCTACTAGCAGTTGTTTTACCTGATCCCCTTGATAACAGGTCCCATGACATCTGAGAATGCTGATGAGCGAGCGGGTGGGAAGTCCATACACTGGGAGCCCACCAGTTGGTTGTTATTATTATTGCCAAATCTTATCTTCATGAAGTTTCCTTCAGGGAATTCAAATGAAAGGCTGTAGAATCTGAAAAATCTGTAAATGACAATTTTCTGAATCAAGGCCTGAAAAAGCATTGACCTTTAGCATTGCTTATTCTTGGATGTGCTTACCCCTTCCCTCTGCAAGTGGTCTGTGTGGGTATGTGAGAGACCCGTGGGAGATATGTTTGGGAAGGCGAGATAGGAGTCTCTAGAAGGCAGAATGTGAGAGCGAGGGATATGACTGATGAAGTCTCATCTGTGAGAATCAAGTGGTTCTTTAAAATTGGCTCTTCCTAACACCAGCTATGATCTAAATGTGAAAAATGTAGAACAGAAAATTTGTCATGCTGTTGAAGGCTGTCTGAGAGTTAGAATTTTAAAAGTCCACCAGTATCTTCTACCTAGAATGCTCTAAGCCTGGGATCCAACCCCAAGGGCCCAATCTGATCCACTTCTGGAGATCTGTACTGTTCAGAGAACTCAATCTGACCTCGTTCCTGAAGCTGAGGAAGAGTAATACTAGAGGATTCAGGCAGTCTATAAACTAGTAGTCGGATGTCTCAGCCTTTATCAGCTAAGAAAATGTCCCAACAGAGCCTTGCTTATCCTTGTTTCTCTTTCCTCTTCCCTTAGCAGTGACAGAATTCAGAGTGCAATCCATGGTCTGTACAGGCAGGACTGCTTTGGGCTGGCTCTCATCTGCCCATAGGAGCAAATAGGTGGAAGTGCTTTCCTAGATTTACTGAGGCAAAAAGAGAGCAATGAGGAAATTGGTAGATCTGAACTCATTTAGTATTCACAGCATTCACCAGTTGCAAGGAGATGGCATAATCATTTCAGAGGCAGCCCAGTTCATCCTGGACACTTATCCTGACCTTCCTCCTCCAGCAGAGCTTTTGCCCCATGGTAACCACCACCCAGGTGGTTATTAGTTACAGTCTGATACTTGACACAAGTCATGGCTGGGCATCACCAGGGAAGGCAGGACAAGTTGGGGTAAGGGGAGGAAGAGGAAGATGATTTTTTTTTAAAGTAGAACAGTCACCAATGTATTGGAAACCTTTTCAGTTTTAGGAGGTTTTCCCTGCCCCAAATTGTTTTTTCCTCCCCTATCCTTCACTGTCCCCTTTAAGAGTATCAACTGCCAAAGCAATTGGTGCAACTGGGTTTTCATGGTGGGAGAATTTTTCTACTGGATTTTAAAGTCCATTAGCTGCTGTGCTCACAAGGAAGAGCTAACGGCCTCAGTCTGCACTGCCCCTGCAGTTCAAGCAAAATCAACATGAGTTAACAGCTTACAAAAGTCTGGTTTTAGTCTTCTCCTGAACCTGTAGGATTTTGTGACTTTGACTTGGCTGCCTTCCTTTGAAGGCCTTGTTACTACAGTGTCTAATTTGTCTTCACACCACCCAAAGAAGTCAAATTCTGAGGGGTTCATATTCAGTTCTACTATATTTGTGTTAGTACCTTTTTCAACAGGTTCCTCCAGATCTTAATAACAGTTACTGTACTTGCCCTCGGGCAACTTCAGGAGCAGAGCATGTCTCCACCTCTCTGTTGGGAAAAGCATTTCATTCATTCTCTATAGTCTATTTCATAGAACCTGAGGAACAACCGTAAAAGATGAAAATAGGGAAAATATTTTGCTTTATATGTCAAGCAAGTGAAAGACAGGGAAGAGTTCAGTGAAAATGTGCAGGAACATTGATCTAGCAGTCACATGCTGCCACCATGAAAAGACCAAGCTGAATCTTGAGTTTGGTACCACAATTATCAAGAAACCCTGACATCCTGTACCGTGCTTAGCTGTTAGTTCTATGTTAGTTAGAAGATATATATTTCTTTTTCATGATATTTAGTATTAAAGTAAAAAAACATTGATACTGGTCAAAGATCAGCAAAAGGGTTGGAGGGAAAAGGGCTAAAATATTTCTTGAACGTTTCTATCTAGCTACCAGAGTGAGCGTAGGTATCTACACACTGCAGGGTCTGCAAAGCTCCCTCATTCTCTCAGTAAGAAACACAATCAGTAGATGAAGCTTTGCAACTTTAGAAAGCGATTAGGATTCTTTTTCATATAAGGCAAGGTTATCTCTAAACATCGCTGAATATTGTCTCAAATATTCAGCAAACCAAAGCCTTGTGTGCTCATGACAACAAATGTTTCTGATTGGGGAGTTCTCAAATTCTTGTGTTTTATAAAATGTTTTTTTCAGTTTATAAAGAGGACTGTGAAAACTGATGCCATATTTTAAGTATGGGACAATGGAGGGATGGTGGATGTCCAGTGTGTCAGCGTTGTGCATGGCAGCATGGTCAACTCAATGTCACCAGCTAAGGTGGAACTGTTTCAGCCACCAGCATATGCTGAAAACACAGGGGTGTAGCCCACCTGAGTTCCTGTTTCCTGTATAAGATGAAAAAAGTATTGAAGTAAAAGGAGATCAAAACAACGAATAATAGACCTAATTTGCCAGGTCTCAACAGTTTTCTTAATTTGCTGTACACATGTGTTTATAATCCACAATTTGGCTGACTTGATATGCCTTTATTAATAACAGAAATATTTGTATCCTTAAAACTGTACTTGTTTAAGAAAATACACGTTCTCATATGCTACTCCTGTTTTTGAAACAAATGAGCAAAGATTAACAATATATGACAAATATAACACATTAAAAGGCATCTGCTGTATGTTCTGTCCCCCTTTGTGGTATATTTTTTCAGAAAGTAGGTTTAAATATGGACAATTTGGGATATGCCATAGCATTCCCTCATCCACTGAGTTGTGCTTGATACATGTAGTGTAGTATATGCAAATGCTCATGAAACCAACACATGAGGCTCTCCACCATCTGCAATCTGGCTTTAATTTTTTCCATGCGTCCTCAGTTCCGAGAAGGAAAGTGGAAAATCTCTGATTTCCTCCATCTGTTTGCTTCATACAGTGCCACATGCTGATCCCTGAAGAGCACAGACTACAGCACATCAATAAAACTGGTTCAAATGAGCTTGAGTGAGTTTTCTTGTAAAAAACAAGATAAGCCCTTTTAATTTTTCATTATCTACCAGTCGTCTAGTAAAACTGGAAAGGCTTTTTGTGGTTTCAGCATCCTTGGAAGAAAATGCAGAGCAAAGTGAACTTTTGTTTATTTGCAACTCATTTTGGCAACTAACAGTCTTGAAAACCCAGAACAGCATTAAGCTCGGGCAGCAAAGTAGTCATCCTTTTTATTCATTCACATGGCAATTCACAGCCCTAAGAACAACTTATGATTTGTAGTTTCCCCCAACAAAACCAGAAGTTTAGCTGGAGCAGCATCTTCCATTAATTACTGCTAGCACCATATTTTCATCCATGCTGTTAAATGCAGTTAAAGCAAAACCCAGCTGTGCTGCCAGTCTCAGGTTGTCCCTGTAGCATCCTAGAAAATGTCTGGGGCCAGTGGCTTGGGAAGGCAGCCTGCCATCAGACCTCAGCCCACCTGGGGAAAATTTTCTCCAAATCCTCCCAGTCTGCTTATCTCAGCTGTCTCTCTCCTGGGCCAGGGTTACTCTCACCCAACCAGGCAGCCAGGGACAGTGCTTGCGAGTATTTCAGCATTATTAAGAGTGTAAGCAAACCACAGTAATACAGGAAAGTTTCTGGGTACTTTAAATATAAAAATATAGATTAGATCTGCTCTGATGTTATAGATTGAAGATTTTTGGGTTTATTTGCTTTTCCTGTCCTACTATGGCAAATTTGAAGGAGTGAGGCACATTGCCCTCTGTGCTTTGAAATAGGCAGGTGTCGCTATTTCTGATAACACCGCTTGGACGCTTTGATAGCTCTGTTTTTTTCATATAACTAAACAAAATTAAAAACGATTAATTCTGAGCTCTTTAAGGGAAAAATAATCATTGCATTCCCATCTGCTTCCATGGGAGTGTACAGTGTATGGTTAAAGTGAAGATTGGTGTTCAGGTGCATTGCTCCTACCAACGAAGTCTCCAACCACTACAAATTGTACTGATCATGGTGTAAACATGTTTATATACATTTAGCAGAGTTAAAGACATTACTCTTGAGCAATACTGTGCTTTGAAAAGAAGTGTGTTGCAGATGTCACTGATTTTAAAGGAGGAATTTTGTCCCTGTATTTCTTAAAATTACAACAAAAGATCTGTGTTCACATATATATATAAACAGGTACACGTGAAAGTGATTAAATGTGTTTTATTCTTCCCTTACTCATTACTGGACTAAATAACACTGATATGCTTGTTCCACATTGAAAAAATTCTCATACATTATATTAACTTATTAATAATCACTTATTAAACTTGTTTAATTCTTCAAATGAAATGCAATATTGATTCTTCTTTATTTGGCAGACACTTAGAGCTGATGGAGAGCAAACACCCATATATAATAGCTTTTTATTTTATTTTGAGAGAAAACTGTAATTTTACAACAATCAATGCTTGAAATGCCAATAAGTCAAAATATTAGGATGCAATGTGCAATCAGCACTCAGGGCATTTATGCTTTGTATTTCAGTTCACTTCACAGTGATGTTGACTGCACTGTTCCAACGGAACTCAGCATCATGCTATTGAATCTGGAGCACTGACTCCACTGGCATGACTTCTGATTAACACTGGTGTAAAATGAAATCATAATACCTATTTTTCATCAGTTAGTATAGTCTTTCACAAGACTATATATTGCTTTCTGATAAATGTTGACTCTTTCTGGAACCTCATTGTGCAATTTGGCAGGTAACAGCCGTTCTTCAGCTGGGAAGTTTCTTCTCTTTTCTCTGCACCAAATACTTTGCATGACACTATTTCTGATGATTCCTTTGCTTTTTAGGGTCATTGATGACAGAGCACCTGAAGTAAGCTTTCAAAGAAGTCCATCGAGAGAAAGCCCAAGAATCTGGTGTGGTGCAGGGAGGGCAGCAGCTGGAGATGCGTGGAGCAGCTGTGCATTTTGTGTGGGCTCTGCAGTGACACTGGAGGAGGGAGCTGCTGTCACCACCTTCCTAGTGGAATTTTCTGAAGAAGTCTCCTTCTCAAATAGTTTGCTAGCTACTGATGCTAAGGAAAGAAACCTTAAAGCCATCACTTACAGCATCTCTCTACCAGAAAAGAGGTTTCAAAGCCATGGGCTCAACAGAGAGTTTCCCACCTGGAAAGTAATATATAAGAGAACTAAGAGTTAAAATGGCTTATTTAGTTTACTCTAGTAAGGGCAAAGTATCCCATTACCTAAAATCCTAAAGAGTTTAGGGAATTTACCATGGCTTTTTACTATGAAGTAAGAAGGAAGTAAATTCAGCAGCAGAATCTGTGGGCAACAACCACTCTGAAGTAAAAAGCATATGACTCACCTCTTCTACTAAAGTATTTGTCCTTCCCTCCTGGGACATTACCACTGATGTTGTTACAGCTGCTTCCATGTGGCATTTCCCGGACCATTGCTCCTCCTTTTTCTTTATAGCTATTGTAATATTTCTGTCAGCCTGTGGTCAGGCTGACAGTGAATGCCAGGACACAGCCACAGCAGCAGAGAAGAAACATTGCAAACTGTGTCACCCAGCCTGGGGCACCAAGAGGAATCCAGCCAGAGCTCTTGGAAAGGCCTCATTCATGTATCTGGGATGGCAGTGCAAGTGTAGGAAGATTTCTTTCCAGGAGGAGGCTCCCAGCTCTTTTTGTCCTAACACAGATTTTACCTACTCACTAGTTCTGAATCAAGCTCAGCAGGATCAACAGAATTCTTCCCAGCCTCTCACTGAGAGATGCTTGAACTACTACATTTACTACTACTTTTCTAAGTAGCAGATAGTGGAGACAAAAGCAGAGAATTTTGGAGCTGGGTTGGAAGGTTATGTGTTGAGAATCAACAAACTCTCCTGACTTAAACAATGGAAGGGGACAAATAAAATCCACCTTTGTGAGACTTGAAATATTAGTGGAAATTGAGAATTAGTGGAAATACTGACAACATTAGCATCTATACCAATTTATTTTTTAAAATCTTTTTCCGTTCTTTTTTTGGGGACACTATCTGAAGGATTGATTTCCTGAAATGCAAAGAAATCAAATCTGCAGAAGTAAGAATAGTTAGAAGCTTCGTTATTACAGAATGAAAAAGGTTATTTGATTATTCGTTTAGTATGACTTTGTTTGAATAGATAGGAATTAGAAGAATGGGACATACTCTAAAAATACTATTAAATTATTTTTGCATTATTTTTCCACACCCATTCCAATAATTTCACCTAGTGCCTGTAAAAGCTGCCTGGTAATTTACAAACTAAAAAGGCTTCAGAACAATAAGACTACAGATATTAATTTTTGTGCAACTGAAGAATACTCACATCAGGTGCTGACTGTTACCAGTGTGAAAATTATGAAAATAAATATATTGAACTTATGATTATAAAAACCTATTTCTAGTGGTTTTTTCCTTTGGTTTGGCTGTGAAAGAAATACACTTCTAGCATGCATAGCCAGCGACCACAGAAGTGTCTGAAGTTGATTTTTACTTCTGTTCTCTTGACCACCACTTTACTGTGCAGAATCTTACCGCAGCAGATTTAGGAGTTGGTTTATTTAATTTAGTTCCTACCAAGAATATTTGTAATACTACAGCTAATCAGTCAGCTCCAGTGGTACAGAAGTAATTCAATGTTTGCCCACTGCCTGGACACAGACCATAACTCTTAAGTGGAAAGAAATGTTGCAGTTGCCCAGTCTGGCTCTACATAGTATGAGCCATAAGATTTAATTTAGCCAGCTTCATAGTGGAGGGAGAAACTATTGCCTGAACTGTAACAAATTGATTATGAGGTGTGAGTTTAGACTTAAAGACTTTAAGTATGGAGAACCTATTAGCTAGCACCTCTAACAAAATCCAGTAGCCCATCAATTGCATTACTTTATTTCTATGGTTGTTTCTTATCTAAGTACAGGCTTAACAACTCTATACATTGTCATTTCAGTCCATAAAATTAATGTGGTAAAACCAATCAAGACTGTTATTGAATACGTACCTTGTGGTACCTGGAGTTGCTGTTCAGTCAGATAGGAATACAGTTTCCATGAATTTCGATCAGAATTAAGGCCATAATAGTGAGATCTTCCAGCTGGTGCAAGCCAGCATAGCTCTAGGGGTTTCCTTGACTTTGCAACCATTGAAAACCTGGCCTCCTTTTCTAGAAGTTTCTTATATTCTGAAAGGTAAAATCCTTGCTACAATGACAAAGAAAAAACAAAGGTTTTGAAAAAGCAAAATGTTAAAATTTTTCTTCCTGTCTCGTTAAAATGCCTGGATGAAAGGGTACTTCACAGATTTAGCTGCAGCTCTTACAAGTTTTACTGCAGTACCAGAAAGGCATACTACCACAAGCTATTAGCAGTCCTGTTCCTGCAGCTAGTCCATGCTTTTTGATACCTTTTTTTCTGGATGTCACAGAATCATAGAATCATAGAATGGTTTGGGTTGGAAGGTACCTTAAAGATTATTTAGTTTCAACCCCACTGTCATGGGCAGGGACACCTCCCATCAGACCAGTTTGCTCAAAGCCCCATCCAACCTGGCCTTGAACACTTCAGGAAGGGGACATCCACAACTTCTCTGGGCAACCGCTCCCAGTGTCTCACCACTGTCACTAGTATTGTCTTTCTGCTTTTAAAATGATACAGGCTTTCAAGATGGGCAAATGATCAACCATCTCACTTATATTTAGATCCAGTGTTATGTACTTTCCAGATACCCTATCAAACAGCATGAGAAAAAAATGCTATTAGTAGACATACTGCTTTAAATATGACTGCATTGCTTTGATATAGACTACAAGACAGTAGATTAATTAAAAGTTTCTGTCCTGTGAGACCAATTGCGATTGCAGGATAATGGACAGGACAACACACCTGAGACTTCTTTGTTCTGACAAAGCATTTCTGCCCAGATGATCTGGCCTATGATGCTGAGTGCTCACTCTGCAAATCTGGAGCATTAGACCCACGAACAAACTATCTATGTTTTTCTTCTGTTTGGGTGAGAGCTACTGTTACACCCTATCAGCCACAGAGTGAGTGACAAAGGGTCATTTCAGACCACCTACTGCAGAGTACCAAACCAATGCAGAAATGACAATCAAATAAAAGATTTAGGAATAGATAGTCTAAACACAGTCCAAATATTCAGGTCCAGTTCACAGAACATTTAGCAAACTATTGTTAGATGAGATGCTAAAGCAATCTTTAATTTCACAGCAAAAACACTAGGAGAAAAAAATATTTAAATTATTAGCAGGCATGAGCACCATACTAACCAAGAAGTTAGGATTAGATCAAAAATGTCAAATGCCACAGACTTGTTTGGTTCCTGACGCAACTCCACTTCCTTCAGCCTAAGCCATTGGCTACCACAAGGACCTAAACTCACCCCATGGCTTCTTTGAACAACTTGAAATAAATATTTTAGAGGATTGCTTCTAAACTGAGCCTCTGAATAATAAACCTTTACTAGTCCAACCGACTCAAGCTTTTTCTGATTTATCACAGTTATTCTCATTTGAAAGAGAAAAAATAATAAATGAAGAATGATCATAAGCAAAAATAGGCTCAGAAAAAAGAAGTTCTGTAAAGGTGATCATAGAATCGAAGAATAGCTTGGGTTAGAAGGGACAAAATCACAGAATCACAGAATCACAGAATCACAGAATCTAAGGGGTTGGAAGGGACCTCGAAAGATCATCTAGTCCACCCCCCCTGCCAGAGCAGGGTCATCTAGAGTACATCACACAGGAACGCATCCAGGCGGGTTTTGAATGTCTCCAGTGAAGGAGACTCCACAACCTCTCTGGGCAGCCTG
>VZRW01005692.1:497102-519523 GCA_013398125.1 Aegotheles bennettii
ACCAAGGCAGAATAGAGGGGGAGGAGAACCTCTCTTGACCTACTAACCACCCCCTTTCTAATGCACCCCAGGATGCCATTGGCCTTCTTGGCCACAAGGGCACATTGCTGGCTCATGGTCATTTTCGTGTCCACCAGGACCCCCAGATCCCTTTCTCCTACACTGCTCTCCAGCAGGTCAGCCCCCAGCCTGTACTGGTGCATGGTGTTGTTCTTCCCCAGATGCAAAACTCTGCACTTGCCCTTGTTGAATTTCATTAAGTTTCTCCCCGCCCAACTCTCCAGCCTATCAAGGTCTCTTTGAATGGCAGCACAACCTTCTGGTGTGTCAGCCACTCCTCCCAGTTTAGTGTCATCAGCAAACTTGCTGAGGATACATTCTGTACCCTCATCCAGGTCGTTGATGAAGATATTGAACAACAATAATTGATATCCTGTTCTCTCCAAATGTAGCACAGAGTTATTATATCCCTTTCTATCTTGTTTGTGCGACCATTTTATTACCCTGTAACATGGAACTGCCCCGTCTGAGGTTTCTGCCAGGGGAGAAAAATAAAATTTGGTTTCCATGCTAAAGCAGGCCACACACACACAGGACTATAAAGAGACATCAGACTTTTTTCAGGATCTATGCAAGTCAGGGTTCTAGTTAGTTGGGCACTAATAAGCCTCTTCTTGATATTTTTCCACACAGCTGCTTTATTGGTGGTATCCCATACCTACTGTCAGGCTTGCTTGGTTGCAAAGGCAGGATTGCATCCTTGCAGACTCGGCACTATAGCAGGACTGTAGCTCATCTTTCTCTGTGCAACTTGTACCTGAACTAGATTTTGAATTCTTCTGGCATCAGTACTTCCCAAAATTCCCATAACTTCAGTTGTAGCATGCCTAATCCTTAATAATGACAGTTATGGTAAACATAAGTATAGTTCAGTAGATTAAATTAAACAAATTATGTTTAATGAAGATCAGGTTTAAATCACACTAGACCCAGGGGAATCCCTGTCTTGTAATCTTTACTGGTGAGCTAGTTTGATTCCTGTGTTTGGGACACTTACTCATGTCTTTATCTAGAAAATCATTCACAGAAATTTGCTTATTCAGTAGATCAACATTTATCTTGGAATAAAAATATTTTAACACCAAACAGGGACTGCTAATAGGATGTAGTATTTTAAAAAGTATGATCCAATGAAAGATGTTCTTGAAAGATGTTGGCTTGCCTCTCTTATTCTTCAGGATGTGTGAATTCATGCAGAATTCAAGCTTCACCTTTCCCAGACCATTTCCTAGCATTTACAGAATCAGTAAAATTATCAGCTTGCAAAGAACTACAGAGCAAAAACTCATTAAATTATGGTATTTTAAAATATTTTAATACTAGTTTGCTTCTTTCTGTTAATCCTCAATATACTGTGGACATCTGCGGACAGTGCTATCCTTTCTACAGATTCTTTAGTCCTGCTTTCTCAGCTAACTTATGCAAGCTTAGCATCCACAACCACAAGGATCTGAGGCTGTCCTCCTATTGACAGAATCAGAGTGCAGAATACAACTTTAAATAGGATGACCAAAAGATGATGTTCAGCATTTCTCTTGTTCACTGCTTAAGAAAAATACAGAAAGCTTACATGCATAAACATGGAAATATACATAGGTTGGGAAAGAGTTTGCTGCAGTAATTTCTGTATTTAAGAAAAATGCATAACGCTGAAGAGCTGAGTGTATAGAACAAAAAAAACTTGAAAAATTCACCATTAAAATGAACTTACTAGAAAATTACTGATTAAACAGATACTCTGTTTCATACTGGAAACAATTTTACAGTTATCTATATAAATTTTAATTATGTTCTTTTTCCTTTCAAACAAAGATTTTGTAATCACACAAACTGATGGAGAAGCTACCTGATCAATGATGCCACATATTTTACAGTACCTGTAGTGGAAAATATATTTCTGCTTATGTACTGATAATCATCATGAATACCCAACATAGAATCCATTGTTTTAGTAATACTGTTTTATTCTTATTAGCAGTGCCTAATATTCTGCAATTAGCTTTTCAAAATATCATCTTAATGATTTCTCCACCCACTTGCAGTAAAAATGAGTCTCTACTGCTGGATTGTTTCTTACAATGTAGAAAACAATTGTTACTAAGGAAAAAGCAAAAATTCAGAAAAAATGATGCCATGAATAATACTAATGCCGTAACACATTTGTATATGGGAATAGCTGCTTTATTTTTCTTCTTATTTTACCAATCTGCAGTTAAAAAAAGTCTACATATCACATACTCTGAGGAAATGATATAGAACTTCCTGTTCTCTCACATCTGGAACATTAGCAAGCTCAATCTCCAAAAAAATAGAGGCTAAATAATTTACCACACTGTTTATTTCAAAGACCTCCTTCCAGAATTAAAGGAAATCTATTTGCATGTTTCTAAAGGCATTGTTCCTTCAGTCTGTGATGGTCATCAGTCAGGTTTGCTGCTTTTGTTTTTGTAATCTAAATAAATATAGTTCAATGGTTTGGAACTCCATGGTTATCCCAGTGGATTCTTCTATATCTATTGTGCAAGGCAGAACTAGGGGAAGCAAAGGATGACTAATTTTATGATCATGAGATGGTGAAAACAAGTGGAAATCTCTACATTCTGCTACAATCTGACACTTTTTTAGACTTGTAAAGCCTAAAGATTCAACAGCTTCTGAATCTCTTACAGTTAAGTTTGTATTTTCCATTTTCACTAATTATTTCCAAAATTTTCTTTGATTCATTAATTTTTTAGATAATGCTAGTAGTCTGGTAAAACATCTAATGTTTATTAGTGGTAGGTATATGCACACAGGCACCTCCAAACAATAACTGATGGGTGTAAATCCACACCTAGCTTGTAATAATATGTTCACAAAAACATGGCCTAAGTGAGAAACAAGTGTTCAAGTAAGGGAGAAACAACCACTGAGAAACAGTGCAACACAATATGCTAAACTAGATATAAGGAAGAATATTTTTATGATGAGGCTGGTGAAACACTGGAACGTGTTGTCCAGAGAGATGGTAGATGCCCAAGCCCTGGAAACATTCAAGGTCAGGTTAGACGGGGCTCTGAGCAACCTGATCTGGTTAAAGATGTCCCACTGCAGGGGGGTTGGACTAGATGACTTTTAAAGGTTCCTTCCAACACAAACTATCCCATGACTCTATGATTCTATGTTGACAGAAGGAGCTAAAATGCAAATGGATCTCATATTTTTTTCTGATATTCTTTAACTTTTAAAAGTATTTTAAGATCAGGAAAGTTCTGCAAAGCAATTACAGCTCAACTGAAGTAAGCTGTATCGAACTACATGGAGTCCTTACTTGTCAATGTTTTTCACACTAAAGCAAAGATCTGAGAAGATTTGCAATTTGAGCAGAGCTTTACAAGAATGAGATTTTTAATTTTGTGGAAAATTATACAAAATGTGTTTAAAACTGTAAACATGGAATTTTAAAATTTCCTGTTATTTCCTGTGAATCAGGATGTTTCTACATTTCCTACCAAAATAGCATTAAAATTGATTTATACTTGTTAAATGTCTCCATTTTAGCAAAATATAGAAAAAAAAATATCTGATTGATGCAACCCAGATCGTGGCCAAAAACCACCACTTGTTCTAACATTGAAAACAAGGTGACCCTTGGCAGGATCACACAGTGACAGGATCACACAGGACTGAGCCCAAGACTATACAGACAAAACCGTGGAAGACAGTGCATGACCGAAACCAGCTATACAAGAGCTGGATTTTATCCTAAGCCTGTCCCTTACACTGTGTACAGTCAAGGGAGAGAAATTAGCTCCTAAGGATATTTTGGCCTAACTATAAAACACACATCTAAAATAACTAGCCAAATAATCTTCTGAAGTGTCTCTCCTGCTAGCTGTAGAAAAACTAGCTTAGGCTAAATGTCTAAATGACAGAATTTCCACTTTTAAGACAGTTAAATTTGGAAGAGAGAAATCTTTAATTATTATATGTTTTATTATTGACTTGAGATGGCCACAAATTCACCCAATCTTTTTGTATACCAATGGCTGTTGTTTAAATACGTAGCTGCTGCCACCAAGAGAACCTGAGTTTCATAACACCACTGAAGATTTAATTCTTCAAGGGATCTCCAGAAGATATTTAGAGTTCATTACCATCCCCACACTACCTCCTGAAAATCACATCTAGAAGGCAATGTTCATAGATATCTTGGGGAACTCCTTCTCATAATGTTGCCTAATGCAACATTTGTAGTTCATGAGAATTTGTATTCCAAATTAAAAATATGAAATGTGGTAGGATGTGGGCCCTCTGACCATCACAAATAGCTCAATTAAAATTTGGTCAAAGCCACTGACACAGAGTAGGCATTATATTTCAGCTTACAGAGGAAAGGTTTGGAAGACAAAGGGCAAGGTTTGAATTGTCCTTAAAGCTGTGTAGAAGGCCAGTGCAAAGTGACTGAGAAGGGTGGGACATTTTCATTTCCTTGAATAAATCCATGATTTAGCCACTGAACTTTGAACACTGAGAAGCTATGAGACTTAAGGGCACACAAGTGGTAGCAGGAATAGTTAATATGGGAAGTGATTAAGGCATGAACAATATGAGGTTGGAAAGTACTGCAACAGGCCATTGGGAAATAACGATTACAGCGTCACCAAAGAACTGCCAAATGTGTTTTCTACTGACTGAAGGGGACCTGGGATTTCTTCATCACAAAGCACAGCACTGCTAAAAATGACATTTTGTCTCAATCAGTGAAGAAAAATCTACATAAAGTGGTGTTGCCTCCTGCCTTCTTGGTGGACACATTTGTCTCATAGGTGGTTGTAGACAGCAGCTCATCTGTTCTGGATTAGTCAGCAGTCCATGCTCTTCAGAGTGATTTTCCTAGTGCATGGTGAAGGATTGCCCAAATGGTGAAGACAAAACCAGACAGTGGGCGTTAGCAACATGTTTCAAGAAGAAGAAATATACTGAAAATTCACTGGGAAATCAGCACAATGTTTTTTATAAAAAGGGAATCACTCAAGGGGACCTTTCTCAAGACTGAAGTTTGTGCAACCTAAAACTTGGAAAGATGTTGTGGCTAGACTGAGCAATCTGTTGACCTTTCAGAGACATGGTCTTGGTAAATTCATGTGTACCAAAGGTACTGGAGCTGATTTACTGGAGCAAGGCAATGTCTGCTCAAGGAATGCCCCAATTTGATGAAGAATGCAAATTTGCTATTTTTACAGTACCCTGAAAGAGTTACACAGTCATCTCACAGGGGACAACCCTAAAGACCTTTCCTATCAAACTATTAAAAATATTCCATAGACACAAATTAGTATCACAGATCCTAAAATATTGCCAGCATTCAGTCAGTGAAAAGGCTTTAGGCAAAATGTTAAGTTAAACATATGCTTATAGTAAATGTTGGGGCTGGAGGAGTCTCCATGTCATAGTTCTGCAGCAGCTCCAAAGTTGTTTTATGGACACAGGCTCACATGTTACAATAAAGGCATTTAGAGAAAGCTTTCTCTTTTCTCCTGTAAATGTAATTTATCTTCCATATTCTCACTAGAAGGTAATTTTTAAGCCACTGTTCACAGTCTGGCATTTACCAGTATTTTACCTTAATATTATCATTTCAATAGGAATATTCTCAGATGTGGCCACATGTATTCATAGAGAACTTACCATCACCTGAAAATGCTTTCCCAATACTCATTTGTCTCTAAATAAAAACTTTGCCTGGTAAAAGCAGGTTCTCTAGAATAGATAGCATGACTTAAGCATGGCCATGTCTCTTACAGTAAATCCAGATAGTTTCATCACAGGACATTTCATGAAGCCATGTACTTTTTCTTCTGACTTCTCATATCAGCTTATTACATGAGGATAATTGATTGGGAGCAGTCCCTGTGTTCACTTCAGTGCAAGAACTGCAATTCAAGTCACTTCTTTTGTTGCAGTCTACTCACAACGGAAACACTTTCACTGTCTGCACCAGCACTGCCTCCCACATAAAGTCCTGTTGCATCCAGCTCATGAGGGTTATGTCTCACCCATGGGAGCTTGAAGGGCTTCTGAGCTGTAGGACCCACACACCCAGTCCCCACTCAGGAGAGTGCTGGGGCTGCCCTGTCTCACTCCCCATCACGATGTGGCTCCCATGGGAATTCTGGCAGCCTAGCTAAGCCGTCTGGATGGGCACTGCAGCACATTCCTGAGAGATCCAAGATACAAGACATATAAACAGACAGTATAGACCTTATTCTATTCGCAGTTATCCAGACATTAAACAACCCCCGGATTTCTATTGTGTAGGGATTGTATCTTGATGGATAGAAGAACAAAGAAATGTGTCAAAACATACAGGAAGATTTCTCCTCACATGTTTGCATTTTTCTAAATGTTAATTAAATAAGCTCAGGTGGCTTTCCCTGACTGTTTACACTGAACTTTTCATCAGCTTAATATTCCATAAACCTGACTACATATGCTATTCATTCACAGATTTTTAAAAATTAGTGCATTTTGTTTCAAGATGGAGATGTTAGTATAATACAGTATTAACAGACCTCTCGGTATGAATAAACAGGAATGTGTGTTTATGTACGATACAGAGAATTGTGTAGGGAGTTCTCCTCATTAAAATGGTAAACTAAGCCCAGCTTAATTACAGCTTGAAGCCAAAGGGAAGTATGTTACTATCTTATCCTGCAGGACACAGGGTAATTTTAAAAAGCAGTGGCATGCTAGTGATAAAGTAAATAGAAATACAAAATCAAACTAGGCAGTAGTATTTGGCATACTTCATAGCTACAGAGATCCATTTTCATTTCCAGTGGGGATTTTCTGGCTTGGCTACTTATAAAAACAGATAAGTAATTTTTTAAAAGCTGTCCTAAAGCACACTCCGTATATCTTAGAATCATAGAATGGCTTGGGTTGGAAAGATCATCTATTTCCAACCCCCTGGTATGGGCAGGGACACCTCTCTCTAGACCAGGTTGCTCAAAGCCCCATCCAACCTGGCCTTTAACACTGCCAAGGAGGGGGCAGCCACAACTCCTCTGGGCAACCTGTGCCAGTGTCTCAACACCCTCACAGGAAAGAATTGCTTCATAATATCTAATCTAAGCCTACCCTCTTTCAGTTTGAAACTGTTCCCCTTGTCCTATCTCTACATGTCCTTGTAAAAAGTCCCTCTCCAGCTTTCCTGTAGGCCCCCTTCAGGTACTGGAAGGCTGCTATGAGGTCTCCCTGGAGCCTTCTCTTCTCCAGGCTGAACCCCAACTCTCTCAGCCTGTCTTCATAGTAAAAGTGCTCCAGCCCCCTGATTATCTCAGTGGTACTCCTCTGGACCCATTTCAACAGCTCCATGTCCTTCTTGTGTTGGGGACTCCAGAACTGGAGACAGTACTGCAGGTGTGGGCCTCACGAGAGCAGAGTAGAGGGGGAGCATCCCCTCCCTCAACCTGCTGGTCGCACTTCTTTTGATGCAGTCCAGGATACTGTTGGCTTTTCAAGCTACAAGCACACATTGCTGGCTCATGTTGATCTTTTCATCAGCCAACACCTCCAAGTCCTTCTCCTCGGGGCTATTCTCAATCCATTCTCTGCCCAACCTGTATTTGTGTATGGGATTGCCCCAAGCCATGTGCAGGACCTTGCACTTGGTCTTGTTGAACTTCATGTGGTTTCCACAGGCCCACATCTCAAGCCTGTCAAGGTCCCTTTGGATGGCATCCCTTCTCTCCAGTGTGTCAACCACACCATACAGCTTGATGTCGTCAGCAAAGTTGTTGAGGGTGCACCTGATCCCACCATCTGTGTTGCTGACAAATATGTTAAACAGCACTGGTCCCAATACCAACCCCTGAGGAACACCACTCACCACTGATCTCCGCTTGGACACTGAGCCGTTGACCACAACTCTTTGAATACAACCATCCAGCCAATTCCCTACCCACCAAGTGGTCTATCTGTCAAGTCCACACCTCTCCAATTTTGAGACAAGGATGTCATGCGGGACAGTGTCAAATGCTTTGCAGAAGTCCAGGTAGATGACATCAGTTGCTCTTCCCTTATACACCAACATTGTAACCCTGAAATGGAAGGCCACCAAATTTATCAGGCATGACTTGGCCTTCGTAAAGCCATGTTGGCTGTCACCAATCACCTCTTTATATCCCATCCATATAAAACTGGAAAATGAAATGAAACATGTAGAATATACTTTTTTACTCTGAGATAGTTAATACAGGTTCTAGATTAATGTTCTGCAATGAAACAGAGAGAAAGCACTTGTAAGGACAACTGCATTTTCCTTCTTCTAACAAGAAATTAGGAGCAATAAGCTTTCTCTGTTTCCTTGTCCAATGACAAAAGGCTGTAAACCAAGATATTAGGAAATTGGGACAAAAAGTAATCTGGGCACTAGGATGTAAATATAAGAGTACTGAAGACTTTGCTGATGCTGTGAAAGGCAGCATTTTGGACACATATTTGGTTTTCTTCATTTTTTAAATGACTTTTTTTTCTGAAGGTTGTTCCAAAAGGAGCTGAGTACAGTTTGTCTCCCCTGATGTTCAGCAGTAAGACAAATTCTCAGCCTAAACAAATCCCCCTGATAAATTTTTAAGTTTTATCCCTGTAGTAGAAATAATGTGCTATATTAATTGACTACTTTCAGCATCTGGCTTCTCCTATTCATTTATTCTCACTCAAAAGAAGAGTTCTTCTCTGGTTGAGTTGAGCTGATGTATTATTTGCAGCTAAAATATCTGCAATTTGCAAAGGAGATATCATTGCAGCCAGCATATATTAATAGCTTTGAGTCCAGAACAGTCTGTGGTTGCTGTTTACCTTTGCACAATATCATTGTGGTTAGCAGAACCACTCTATAAATAAGCTTTGGGTTTTGTGTTCTCGGCTTTTCCAGCCTCAGGAGGCTGGAAATTAAAGCCTGCAAATCACAGGGAAGTGCCCTAACTGGCCAACATGGGGGAAGAAGTAGGATATTGTGGTTTTGACTGGCACACAATACAAATAATGTAACTGTTCCCACCTCACTGAAAATTTTAAAAAGACCTAGTTGTATCAAAAGTATGTAAGATACCAATTTTTCAGCAAAGTGGCTCAGCCAAATAAAAGCACCCAGAATTAACACTGAACCGACACCCAAGAAGCCTATAAATACAGCAGTCCATCAAATTTCACATAAAACAAACTTTAGATGTGGATGGTGTCACACAACCACATGAAAAAAATTACAAACATTTTTACATTCCACAAAATGAAACTGTAACCCCAGAGTTGAAAACAAGGATTCCCTTTAAATGAGTGCAGAGGAACCAGGAACCACAACAGCTATCCCCGAGGCTGCTACTCTTTGTACTCCTGGCAGTGGCTGAACATTTCTGTTCAGTCCCTGGAGTTAACTCCGATTAATAATCGTGCTGCAGGTCGGCACTTGGCCAGCTCCCATAAAATAATATTTACGTTTCTCTTATCTGGTCATACATTATTAAATTTGATCCTTTGGCGTACCCAAAACAATTACCTGCCTGTCATAAAAGTGTGCGGTGCATTGCTGGAGGCATAAAAGAGCTTCTATTATGTTTTCAAACTTGTGCTGGTAGATGGAGCCGGTAGACAGAGAGCCTGAATGAATGGACTGAGTCCTCAATCTTGAATTGTGATCTGGTGAATGGAATTAAAATGCTCAGCCAACCATCCCGACAGATGTTAGCATAGTTGTTATCAAATCTGACCTGCTCTCACCGGTATCCCTTAGCAGTGAGAACTGTTAGTAACAAGGGAACTGGACTTACTTTGACAGATAATTCCAAAATTAGTCTGCTAGACTATTAACATACGTGGGAAGACTTAAGCACATTCTCATGCAGAAATGCTTTATATTATTTCTCCTTTCTCTAACTGTCCAAAATCAGAATTCACAGATCTGTGTTTCTCTTGTAACATGGGACCTTACTGCTGCCTCGTGTCCAACAAGCAACTCAGCTCCAGTTCCTGCTTTAGTCACTGTATGTGTGTCTCTTACTCTCCTCAGAGAGGTGCTGTGCAGGAGCAGGCCTTCAGCTGATGTGCTGGCAGAGCCGATACCCTGCTTTGAAAGTTAGTGCAAATATAAAAAACTATAAACAATTATTTTGACAGCTTATGTTCACTATCAAACTCTTTGACCATTTGTAGAGCGACAAATATTGTTTCAGTAGTTAACCTCAATTACTGCATATACTGTACACAACCAATAAATCACAAATTTCTTCTTTCACAGGGAGTCTTTACCATATGGATTTCTATTTCTGTATCTTTCAAACCCTCCTTGCACAGAAATCAAACCAAATAAGTCCATCTCACATAGCAAAGAATAGGGGTAGGTGCTCTCAGCCTTTCAACCTCTCCATTTCTCAGGCTTCCAGAAGACAGAGCCACCCTGATTTCCACCTGCAAAAGAGTGTAAACAATTTCTTTGTGCTGAAACTCTCTTTGCTTTCCCTGAACTTGAGTTGACATGAAGTATTTGGCCAAGCCATGCACAGACTCCAAAGGCCAAGCCCCCTTCTCTGTGCCAGGCATGCTGAGATAAAAACACAGATAAGATTTGCTGTTCCTGTAAATTCTGTACCTGGGAAACATAAAACCTGTGCAACTCTTAGCTTCTTTTGGACACTGTGTGTAAGAGACACTAGATCCAGAGCAAACAAAAAGCAAAATTCCTCTTCATCCAGATTGTGTTCTGTAAATTCCTGCTATACACATTATTAGTGGATATTTGTATCACGTCCAAAGGGAAAAGACAATGCTGCTTTGATAACAGGCTTTCTGCCTTCCCTGCCTTTCATTTTTACCCCTTCTCTACCACTTCAGCTTGTGTTGTGCTGCTTACCTGCTTTTGCCACAGTGTTTGCTTTCCTGCAGTGTCATTTAGCAGCTGTCAGGACATGGATGTCCAGAGCACCCATGCTTCCAGGGCAGATACGAGAAAGCAAGTTTATCAGTGGGAAGGATGGCACAGCCAGTACTGTACTCTTCTGATTCTTTATTTGTTAGTTATAGTTTGCAGATGTTAGAGGAAAAATAACTCTGCAGCATCTTCAAACATTGCATGCAATGGAGGCGTGTGGCACTTCTCTGCAAACATAGGAATGTTTGGCCAGCTTTCCTCACTGCTCAACTGACTTGTACAGAGCACTTAGCAAGCAGCAAAAGCTCTGAACTGTTGAGAACACACTAATTACAAAAACATGCTTCTGTTAATCATGTCAATCTTCACCTCTGTTCCAGAGTTTTCTTTAGATTTTTGCTCTCTGCCCACTCCTTGGTGAGCTCTGGGTAAATGCTCACATTGTCTATTGTTAATATTTCTTACCCACATGATGATAGCTGTTTTTTGATCAGTGCCTGAACAAAACCACCTTTGCTGGATGGATCATGAGACAGGGTGGAATTTATGAGGCATCTTTCTCCAGATTATATTGCCTTCAGCTATGTTCTGTCAGAGACACTCTGTAATACTTCATAAATACATGCTCTTTCATGTCACAGTGATCTGGAAATAATGTCTCTGAATGGAACAAAACAGAAAGAAAAGACATTTTCTCATGGGCCTGTCTGAAAATGGTATCTTTAAAAATATCAGAATAATCTGTATCCTATGTATGACAGGCAAAGGTGAGCCTTTTTTTCTTCTGACACCTGTTAGGCAGTTAGACACCACAGCCCTTGTGCTGCAACTGCATTCTCTTTTATTTTTAAAGATTCCTCCTGACCAGCCTTTTGCAGGAGGTCTTCCCAGGCAGACCGAGCATTTTCAGTAAAACACATACCAGTCAATCTGCAGAATGCCTGGCCCTAAAAAAAAAAGTTGCACTGCTATTTCTACTGGTAACAGTCCTGGGCAGGCTTGTGCTTCATCCTCTGCACTCATTGTGGGTAAAAATGGACTCTTCTGGGTCCCTTTCCACCCTAGCTTTCCTCCCAGCACTAACAAAGATCACCACAGGCAACAACACAATGGTGACCCCAGTCATCTGCTTCCTAACAATGGGATGGGCAGGCAGTGGGCTAGGAAAAGTGAGGGATTTTTTAACCCTACCCATACCATTGACCTGATCTACTGCAAGTCAAGGACTGGGCAAAATATATCACCACTGGATCAAGAGAAGAACCAGTAAAGAAACTAGTATGTTGCTCTTTCATCAGACTTTGTGGTGATCTCAGAGTTGAGTCCTTACTGTATTTTCAAACAAACTCTGAAGATGCAGGTTGCATTCATCTTATCACACACAACAAGCAAAGTCTATTTAAAACAGCTTTCATATTCCTTAGAGCTTTCCCTACCAAGCACGCTGAACAGTACTTTTCTGTATCACAAAGCAGTTCAACAAGCAAAGGCTATACCAATGAGGCAAACTAAGTAACTAAGAAGATTTAATATACCGTTTCTGAGAATTTGAGTACTCATACAATGTCACCAGGATGTGGAATACAAAATTAATCTGAGAGAAATGGAGAGTTTTCCAGAAAGTGTTGAATGTTCATGATAGAGCTAGAAGTTATGTATACCATATTGTGCAGTACACACTAGCAGGTTTTTAAATGGCACACTGGGCACGTAAAAAGGCAAATGGGTTCCCTGATATGCTTCACAGGATTAATAAACATAAGCCTGACAACACTACACCATTTCATTCCCACACAATTATATAGTAATGAGTCATACAAATAAAGGCAATATAGCACAAAAAAGCAAAGATGTCTTGCTGGAAGTTACATAGAGAGAGAAGCAAAGCCCTGATCTATCAGTTCTCAGTTGTTTAGATGACTATACTGGTACTTTCATATTCATGTCAGAAGGTCCTCAGAAACAGTGATCTCCTGTCTTTTGCTTCTCTTTTACTAACAAATTTGAAGCAAACTAGAAAGCCTACAATGAAAGTAGTTAAACAAATCCAAAATACTTGGTTAGAGCACCAAAATAAACCTGGAGCTGCTGAAATGGAAAACAGAATGAGTCATAATCCAAGAAATGCCTCAGGCTTGCCATGCTCTCAGTATGTCAATATTATCTAATACACTTGATATTCAAAGGTTCAGAATACCCAAGCGTGTGTTTTAGATAGTCACCAAAACAAAGCGTAGTTACACGTGCACTTTCATTGCCCTTGTACTTTGGGGATGAGAGAGATACTTCCTGGATACCATATTAGAAGAGTCCCAAGAATCTTGTCAGAGCATTGCCTGGACCAGCATGAGCAGGATTTTGAGGAACCAGAGCTCAGGTCAAGGGAAAACTGCCTCAAAGGGCAAGATGGATCTAAGTCTCTGGAGTAGCCTAGAATTCAGGGTATAGCTGGGGTGTTTTACCATATATAGCCTGGGTAAAGTCATCAAGTACTTTGACATTCAAGTCTCTTATTCTGCCCTTATTCCCCAAGGTTCAGCAGGAAACGTTGGAGCTCTGACTTATTTCAGTTGTAGGACTAACAGGTTTCTCAGAGGAGGATGGGAGTCTTCACATAGAATTCTTTGTCAAAGAGGAAAAGCAGCAAGCCATGGAAAAGTGATAAACAGCATCAATGAAGGAACACAAACACACGCACACACAAGAACAATAAAGAAAATCTCAGCTATAAATTGAAACAGCCTACTGCAAATAAAAGGGGCAGAACTTCAGCTGGCATAAACAGAAGCAGTGGAAGCCAAGTATTTATTCTGATTAATCTTAAAGCTACAATGCCCGAGAAAGCCCATACTTAAAATTTAAATGTATTGTTTGCAGCACAGACAAAACAGTTTTGAGCTGTTTTCACAAACATAACACGTCAAGAAGAAGGAAGCTGAAAAGCTATCTGTAGGTGACCTTACTCTCTGTGTACCCACCAGGAATTTTATATGCAGTTACAGCCACCTAACTATTCGAAAGACCGAGGGAGAAAATGGAAAGAGTCCAGAAAACAGCAAAAATCATCAGAGAGCTGGAGAGACTGATACATAGTGAGTGACTAAAATAGAACTGGATTTTTAAGACCTTGGCTCTATGACAGTTAAAGAGACACAGGAATCTACAGCTTGAAAAACATGACTACAACAAGAGAGGGACTTTTATGGCAAAAGAGGAAGGGCAACTAAATGCATGCTGCATTTCCAAAATAGACTGAGTAGTCTCCCAAGCATGGAATGTGTAAAAGATCTACTAGTCTAGGACTAATGTTGGGGATCCAGGCAAGGCGATGTGTCCGGGATCCAGGCGAAGCTAGGCAATGTAATCCCAAGATGGCAGCAACCTGCCTCGGAGCACTGGGTGCGCAGAGCCGGCCTCCCTTCCTAGCACTCGATGTCCTTGCTGGTATCAAAGGTTGAGTAGTTTCTCAACATCCAACTCACAGAGCATGTCCTGCTCCTTCCCCCAGTGCTCAGGCACTGAAGGTCCCCTAGTGCCTCGAGCCCTGCCTTTTATGGTCCACCCCGTTGTTAGGCCATTAGCTTTATTATCATCAAACAATTAGCACCTGAATGTGATGACCAGGAGGGCTGCCCTGTCAATCAACAATCAGGTAGCCCTCTGGTCATCCTCTACAGACTAACAATGTTTTCTTCTCCCAGACCTGTTTACAGTAAGTTTCTTAGAAATTTCTTATTCCTATTCTTAGCAGTTCATGTCCACAGTTCAATGTTCCTTGCTACTAAGACAACATAGCTAGCATTTTTTTCAAGGATCATCTAGCTCTGGTCAAAATAGTTTTGGAGAAAAAACCAATCCCTAACCTAGTCACTGTTCTCTGCTATGCCTCCTACCACCATTGCCACAAGCACAAACACTGAGGAAATGTTAAGATGCAAGCATCATATACATATAATTTCTTTCAGCATTTGCTGAACTCACTGGGTGATGCTGACTCATTTAGCAAGAGTTTCTTTATTCCATCTGCATTAAATAGAAAGCTATGTGACAGACAAAGAGAAAGAGCACATAGCCTTGGGAGGGAGCAGTCTAGAGAGGAAAAACCCCAGAAGCAGCCAATTGAAGTTTAGTCCCAGTTTTCTAGATTTTGACTATTTATCATGTACATCCTGTCTGGAAATTAACTTTGCATCCTAGCTACTCCTATTTCCTTTTGGATAAGCAGGACAAAGCAAAACACTGTAACATAAATGTTACATATATTATACATATTTTAAACATATAACACATTAGTACATATAATATATATATATATTACATATACATGTATGGTAATGCATGGACTAGTTACAGGGATACCATAGGGGCAGTACAAGTCATACCAGAGAAGTCTTACAGAGAGAAGGAATGCAATCCAAATGCACCTTCAAGAATGGGAACAACTACACTTATTTGACTCAAAATAGTTATCAAAAATATCAGTTGCTCACATGGGCATTTGTCTTCAATTTTCTCCTCATCTCTCTCCTCAGTGGGGTTTTCAAAGTAGGTATTTTAAAACTGTATGTTGTTTAAAAAAGTATTCTGCAAATTCTACTTTTCACAAAGCAGCATCCATTTTCATAAAGGAAGGTATTTACCTCGAAAATTACTTAATTTACCTAAAGTCAAGATTCAACAAAGATATCAGACTGTAAAAAGCTAAATAAAGTATATGTTGAGAAAAAAATAAACCACAACAATAGTGTTTGTGAAGCACTCCTTGTGCAAGTGAAAGCCAGACCCTTATGACCCTTAAGTGTAGGAATATCCAATGTCTTGGAAAGGAAAAACTCATCATTCTTTATGCAGCTGACCTCTATGTATTTCTGGCTTTCCAATAAGCCATTCTAAAACTATATGATGAATAAGAATGGAAAATATATTTTTCTATATTTTAGAAAAAGAAAAAAAAGGTTTTGTTTTTTCTCCAGGGTTGGATTAATTTATTGCTGAGAATGTCTTTAATTCCTTGGTCACTTTATGGTTCATCTACATATTGCGAACAGACAAAAAATGCATTCTTAGGATAAGTAGTTTATCAGATTGTAAGTATTTTTGTAAAGAAACTGCAGAAGAGAATGACCTAATTCAAGCACAACATGCTCAGTATTCCCCTTCCATGTCCAAAGCATGAAAAGAGCAGAATCCTGTGAGAAGATCAAAGAGCTTTCAACATAGAAAGTTGTTAAATAGCAAGTTGCAGAAATCATCTGGAAAACTTAAATCACTGAAGTGTGGTTTAGAAATGCAAACTAACCGTGGTAGTCTAAATCAAGTGTTCATCACATTTCAAGTCAGATTCCAGATGGACAGCTTTCACAAATGGCTCTGAAAGGTATTTGATCCAGCTACTGAATGGATAGGAATCTGCACCTTCAGAAAAAAATGATCAGGGTTTTTTTTTTTAAATGGCCAAAGCACATAAGCTTGTGGCAGCTATTGAAGAGTTGAAGGGTTTGATTTTCATTTTTTTTTAATTCATCCACTGATGACAGCACGCTGCTTCACACATCCAGTCTTCACCTGCTTCCCATTGGACATTAGCATCTGCATCAATAGAATTACATTAGCAGAGTCCTAATTAAACCACAGCACTAGCAATCTCCAGCAAACATGGTGTGATCCAAGCTAAAGAGCAGGACCCTCCACCACTGACAGCTTGAATGAATAGAATGTTTGCAACAGAGAGCGGCCAATCACAGTTACTGCTTGTACAAGGATTTTCCATTGGAATCTGGTTTAACAGTTGGATGCTCATGGGGAAATCATCTGGTCCTTCCTGCAGATCCCACCAGCACCAGAGCTGTTTGCATATCAGCTCCACAATACCTCCTTTCCTTTTTCATTTCAGTGGGCAAACAGCATAAGCTCTGAAGTTCTGATCAACATTCAGATTCTGGTATCACACTACATCAAACTTTAATGCCTTCCTTTGCTCTGCTTATGTGAATAAACAGTCATAAACACTTGGGCTACCGTATTTTAACAAGCTACCACTGGTTGGCTGAACAGCAGCCGCTGACTTTGATCACTGTGCTGCAAGCTGAAAGCAGATGGATTTCCTCCCCAGCTCTGGCAGGCCTGGAGCATGAACAAGCTCAAGAGTTGCCATCCAGACCCGAGCAGCTCTCCATACCTTACATCCTTTTCCCAACCTTTCACAATGTGCAGCTGCCTCTCTTAGCAGAACCTGTCTTAAATACTTTCTCAAACCCCATTAGGGTTCCTTATAATCTTTAACTGCTTAAGCACACAGGAAACATGGATTATAACAGTCCCTGTACTGCTGTAAACATTGACAAATGTATCACTGGTGCAGTCAGCCCCCAAACTGCTGCCTGGGACTTTTTCCACTAGATCATCACTTCTTTCAGCACTCGAATCCAGGTCCTGCTGAGTCATTCTGAGTTTTACCCTGTAACATATTCTGACATATTAATAACAGCTCTGTTGATACATCCTATAAACTGCACTGAGAGGCAAAAATTTGAAAAAAAAAAACAAAAAAACAGACAAGAATTAATTATGAAAACACACTGAAAACATTTCCAGGCTTCTACTGATGGGAGAAAAGAAAAGAGAAATACCTAAAAATGTTTGAGCCTGGCCCCTTTGCTATTCTTCACACTCTTCATCTGCTCACAAGGAACTGTATTCCAATTGTCGGTGTTAAACTGCAAACTCTTTTACTCCCTCACTGGAGACCATTTAAGCACTAACTTGTAAATCATCTGAACAGTTACTCAGGAGACCTCATGGGAGTACTGTATTTCTTCCTTTCTCATATTAGGAATCAGAGGCTATGCTGAAAGCTACTGTAAACATCTCTAGTGCCACTAACCTACCTTGGCTAAAAGAGACACAGGAAATCCTAAAATCATTTTTGTAACCAGCTTTTGACTGGAACATGCTTATCACATCATGTACACTCTTGACTCTCTAAGCAGGTTTCACCCTGACACATATAAAACCAGCCTTCATAGAAGCTTTAGGCTTAAATTCAGCAGCATTGAATATAACTTGGCAAAATAAATATAAATGTTTAGCCATGGCTTACATTTGTTTACATTGATTTATCACTGAAAACAGTGAATTTTACACTCCATAGGGCAGAAAATTACAAGAAAAGCAACTCAGAGCAAGGGAGTTTCCATACACAGAGACAGGATCTAATTATCCTTTTTTATGGAACAAGTTGAGAGTCACTGCTACAGTGGTGACAAACTAGCATACCTATGATGCACTCACTTTTTCCAAAAGTCTCCCATCAGGTTTTCTTATGCACATTCTTCAAACAAGTAAATTTTTTTCTTTTTTTTTTTTTTTTGCTTATACAGATATGGCTATATCAAGACTACATGTTGGAGCTTGCACTCCACCTCACTGTATGTGTCAAATCTGAATATTCTATCTGCCCAGTGTGAAAACAAGAAAATCTACATTTCTGCAAAATCCTTCAGGTTTTGTTTCATTTTAACTCATCTTGCCTATCCCTGAATGCCACCCAAATTTCTCAGTTCACTACACCTGTTTCCTTCATACGGATTTACACCCAGGCATACATTCATCAGAAGGAAAATTGGGGAAAGGAGTTGTAAGCTCTCCACTAGCACTGCCTGGTTAACTACTAGAAATCTCAGCTGTGCAGCTGCTTCTCCTTGCCACTCTCACCTTGTGGCCAAGTGAGGTCTGCAGCCACAGTTTTTAGACCTCACTCCTAACATACACAATATTTAGAGCCCATCTGACCTTTGTATCCCAGTAGTCTATCTGTGAAATCTGTGTAACAAAAATTCCCCAGAAATGTCATAGACATATGAGAATAAAATAGAAGCTTCAGCTTCTCTGAAATCATTAAGATTTTCAACACTGATCTTGAAAAGAAAATAACACATTAGAAGTACACATCTGTTAAAACTACAATGAAATTACAAGAGAAAATAATAGGATTCCTTCTCCTTTATGTCTTTGAAAATGCAATGTGCTATGTATATGATAATAGTGATATGATAACTTTAGATCAGGTTAAAAATAATTTATAAAAGCAAAAGAGGAAGCTTACACCCTGAGAGCTGAACTCATCCATATTAGCAAAATAGAGTAGATGAGGCCCAACTGGCCATTATCCATGGTCTTGTTGCAAAACCAGAGAGCTTTCTCAGATGCAAAGTATAATTGTGAAAGCTTTTGCCAAAAGACATACAACTGACATCCTTGCCATGGTCAGGAAAAAGAGTTTCTCTTTGTATATAAGCAGTACAATAATCAAAGTAATGCTCAAAGCTTAAACAGGAACATCCTTACAAAACAAATGTTGAATTGACACATTTTTCAACAAGATCACTTATTGGTTAGAGTTTCAGTGTAATCAACTTAATCTATTCTTTGCCATGGACAAACATGAAAACTTTCTCACTGAGAACTTTCCTCTTCCTAAAACTTGCATGTGAGCTGAGCTGTTTCCCTTTATGCTGCACTTCACGCCTCAGAGGAACTGCTGTGGACTTGCACAACACATCTTCATAATCTTTCTCCAATCCTTCTCTTAAAACTACCTTTCCAATAATGTGTACTAAAACACAGTAATAAAACTATTGAGCCTACCACAGCCTTGCTTTTTTCCTGGGATGCCCCATCTGTGTGCCCTCATCCATCAGTCATCGCAGGGCCTATAATTTTGAGTACAAGCTCCTTGAGAGACTACTTGTTGTTCAACATTTGTGCTCTCCATACTGCAATAAGTTACAAGAGGCTATTCTAATACAGAGAAGTTGTAATAATGAACACTTCCATCCATCCATTTGTTGCTGAAAACACACCAACAAAATCCATAAAGCTTAGTAGATGAAGATACATAATGTCTCCTCAAGACCTTCAAGCACGTAAGTGCCATAAAGAACCACATGGGGCAAAGCGTAGTAACACACACACACACGCACATATCATGACACATGATGTACTCTGTTTGTTACCTACACAGTGATTTAAAAATATCTATATATCTGTCCCAGAAATGTCATAGATATATGAGAATAAAATAAAATCTTCAGCTTCTTTGAAATCTGTTACACTGAAACTCTAACCAATAAGTGATCTTGTTGAAAAATGTGTCAATTCAACATTTGTTTTGTAAGGATGTTCCTGTTTAAGCTTTGAGCATTACTTTGATTATTGTACTGCTTATATACAAAGAGATGTTGGAGAAAATGTCACCCTGTTTGTGTTCATTGTTCTCCACTCTTATTTTTGTCCTTCAAACTGTTCTGTCCAGCCATGCTGGCAGAAAGCAGAGCCTGGCAGCCCTGGGGAGAGAGCAGGCTAGGGGCAAAACTGGAAATATCCCCCTTACTGAACATTGTATATGCCTTCTTGTTTTCTGTGCATTTGCCAGAAAAGTCAGGGATCAGAGCTTGATACTGCTCAGGCTTTGCCATCAGCCTCATTTGATAATTCATATATAATTCATGTCCAAAATAACTACCAGAGTTATTGAGAACAGCATGTTTTAAGGAATCCTTAATAAACAACATCCCAACTTGTCTACAGCCTTGAGCTTTTATTGCTTTTAAACAGGCTTTTCATGAAAAATATTATTCTTTCAGGAGCAATTGCATCACCACTTTATTTCAAATCCTCAAATCCTCAGAGATTACAAAGGAAAACTCATTTTCCATGGTGCTGTCTCGATAGACGTCAACATTTATCAGCTATTACAATAACAGATTTCACAAAAAACCCCCAGATGGACATTACAAAGAAGTGCTGTTTGCTTTTTATGAAGTGGGCTGATACTGCTGGATGACGCTCCAGTGACAGACCATGGTCTGGGCAATCTTGCAAGGAGAACCACCCCGTAGCTTTTAGCAAAGCTGGCAGCGAGCAAGTGGAGCTGCAGACTCACTGCTCCAGATGGGTGGTAGAGTGAGATGTAGCAGGAGCAGCATGGAAATGAGTATAGCTGTTCAAAAGCAGCTCCCTGGATGTGCACATGCACCCCAATCCACGCCTCCAGTGAGAGGGAAGGTAGAAAGTAGTTGATATAAGTCATTATGGTCTGACTTCAGTAGCCAAGGGGCTAGCTTGGGATCCTCTGCTGGTTGCTCCTACCTTGCTTTCCAGCAGCACCAATCCCAAATTTCTGTGCCTGACCCAAGCAGCCACCAGAAGCCTGCTGAATGCCTTTGAGCTGCACTCAGCTCCCCACCTCTGTAGGCTAAAAAATAATAGCTGCTGGACAGAAGTACGCTGAAGGGTGGGGCTGAACCTCAAGTCTGTCAATTGGCCTTTTCATCCCACCCACGGAACAAAGAGGAATTGGAATTGGGCGTGGGGGGGGGGAGAGGGGGGTAGAAATACAGCTCATAAGTATGTCTTGAGTCATCCTGCTAGTTCTTTGCTTGCATTTGAACCTGATGTAAACTTGTATTTGCAGGCTTTTATACTTAATGAGCCACAGCTAAATTGCCGGATTCAAACCATTTACGTGACACCAGTATCACTAAACTCATCAGCATGGGAGAAAAAAGCATCAACATGAGCTACACAGAGATGTGAAGCTTTTCTGCAGAAGTTATCCGGTCCAGAACAATGCGATAAGGTCCAGAGCATTGTGTTAGGTGATTTCCTACGCAAACCTTGCACAGTTATTTTTATATCACTTTCCTGTGAGCTTCTCAAAGATTAAAGCAATTCTTAATTTAATGCTGTGGTAAAAATTAAAGAAAATTGCCAGTACCAGCTTAACAAGCCTGGATCATTGATTAGCAATGTCACTTCTCTCTCTGAGAGTGACGGGTGACCATGATTATTGGCTGCAGCAGGAATGTACTCAGGAGCTCCTGCTGCCTGTCAGTATTAACAAACACTTTCAGCAGTCACTGCAGGAATTTGCTCACTTTTCTATAGATCACTCTAAGGCTAAAAGCATGTTCTCAAATGAAACAGAGGAAATCATTTGCATGAATTGAAGCCAAAATCAAGGAGGGCACAGTAATAGCTTGCAATGACGGATGCATGGTTTTGTTGAGGCAACAGCTAGGCAGTTTGGTGAGTATGAGCCAGGCAGGGAATGCCGAGGTGTAACAGACCGGTGGGGCTGACATGGGCACCTTGGTGGGCAGTGGCAACACCTCCCTCCCCACCCCCTTCTTTCCCGCTTGCTCCCTACGGCCGGAGCGTGGGCAGCACATGGGACCCAGCACGGCCTCATGCACGATCGCCTCGGCTGTTTTTTTCCTGCTGCCAGGAAAATTCCGGCTGTTGTTGCAGTGCCACAATCGCTCGCCCCTGCAAATCTCAGCCATGCGTGAGGCCGCGGGGCCGCCCGCCCGGGGATTTCACATCAATGGGGAAACCAAACAGGCCCGGCGCCTCCGAGCGCCGCGGGGGGGGCCGGCGGGACGGCCCGGCC
>VZRW01005692.1:519899-535846 GCA_013398125.1 Aegotheles bennettii
GCTCCGCGTAACGGCGGAGCTGCTCCTCTTTGCAGCTGGGGTTCGAGGACGTGATCGCGGAGCCCGAGCTGACCCACTCCTTCGACAAAGTCTGGATCTGCAGCCACGCTCTCTTCGAGCTCAGCAAGTACCTGATCTACAAGCTCCTGACCCTGGTCCTCGCCATCCCCCTCGCCCTGGTCCTGGGGATCGTCTTCGCGCTGCTCAGCTGCCTGCACATCTGGTAAGCGCAGGTTGGTGCGTGTCGGTGCGTGGGCTCCGCAGCAGCTCCGCAGAGCTCTGCCCTCACGAGTGCCTTACTGCTGGGCACGGGCTTGACAGCCAGTCGTCAGATCAACTTACACTAGCCGCTTTGTTTTTAAACGGAGAGAAATGAAAACGTTTGCTCTGTGATTGAGTTCCCTGCCTTGCTCATCATAGGAGTGGTCTGCCTTGTCTGTGTAAGCTCTTTGGGGCAGAGAACCTCTTTTACCATTTGTATGGCACCTACTGCAATGCATCCCAGCCTCGGCTGCCTGCTGGAGTAATAATAATGATCGCTTGTTTTATTTGAACTGGTTGTTTAAACATGTGTATTTGAAATGAAAGACCTGTATTGCTTACACCTGACACCTCAGTAGGGTTACCTCTTTCATTTTTTTCCTCACAGCCTGAAGACACTTTTGAGGGGCCAGCTTGCTCTTTCTTTGCTACTGCCACAAAATCTGCTGTCACTGCCTTGCATCTGGTACATGGCCATCTGCAGGTGCAGTGCCCCAAAGCACTTCCTCCTAAGCAGAGAGCCCCTGCTGAGCTCAGGCAGGACATGGCCCAGGTTCACAGGCAAATGCAGTAGCCCTCCAAGTCACAGCAAACCTGGTGTACTCTAAACAGAATATACTGGCAAAGTATCAGGGAAGAGTACCTTGAGACCAGGAAGGAAGATGATTGTGGAGAAGGAAGAAAGGCAAGGAAAAGAATGAGGTTGAGGAAAGAACTGAGAATCCATCAGGCTGCAGAGGAAGGGGTGAATGCAGATTATCAACATCATCCCTGCAAACCAGGATTTTCCGCATATGTGGGTTTTGGGCAGTCTCATTGGACTTGGGTAGCACTGGAATCATGAATAAGTTGTTAAGGAAAACAAAATATAATCCAGAAACTGAAACAAACTCAAAGCAATAGGAATACATTGGTCGTCTGAACCTGTGGTTGCTATCTTGTGAGTGCAGATTTCAGTTTTTGAAAGTGGAGTGGTCATCTTCATTGATGACACTGCCATGAGCCACTTTGAAAACAGATTAACTTGTTGCAATCTAATTTAGAGCTTCCCACCTGCTACTTCTCTGCCCCCCAAATTATTACGAACACTATATAGTGTGCCCAGACTTTTAGGTCTGTTATCCATCACTGTGCTATAGTGTAATGTGTGACTGCAAAAGAGTATGGTGGGCATACAGATTTCCAGTAGTGGAATATCTGTGGAAGAACTAATTGATGCTCAATTTATTGAGACTAAAGTTTTTTGTGCTTCGGAATGATCTTATATCTGGATTGCCAGCCTGGACATGAGTTTCACTGAACCAGGAGTCAGAGGTCAATTTCTATTTATGCAGGTAGTCCCAAGTGACTCTCACAGGAGCTGTGGGATCTCAGTGCATCTGAAATAGGACTGAATGTGGCACTTCATTTGAAAAGTTTCCCATGCACATACGTGCTTCCCCAGCCACTAATTTTCCTTCCCTGCGTTCATTGTCACGACAGAAGTGATCTTTCAGTTTGATCTTTCTTGTACCTGGGATGGGTGTCAAAGAATCGTAACCCAGTAGTGCTATCTGCACCCCCTTGGACCCCATCCAGTGCTACCATCCAAAGCCAGCACTGCCTTATGTTCCCACAACCTGGATTTGTTCCAACACAGCAGTGGAACACACAGAGACTAAGTTAGCTTCTCTGCAGCTCTTCACGCTCCAGATTTCTTGGGAGTAAGGAGTTCAATGTTTCTGCATTTGAGAGGGTAGCGTGGGAGAAACATACCACAGGAATTAGTCGGTGGAGGCACAGGGACCCTACACACATGGTACTGGCTCCCATGTAGCCCCATTGGATCTTAAAAAAATAGTAACTCCTCGTTTCGTGGGTGAGAGCAAGGGAATTCCATTATAGCTCTGTCTTCAGCTGTTGAAACATCTTGAGAAAACCCTGGCACAGCCTCCCACATGGCTGCCTGCAGCAGGGCTTATCAGATTCTCTGTGCCGCACTTTCACCATCCAAACCAGTGAGATAGTGATGATGATTTGTCATAGGGGAGCCTCTCCTGAGGCTAAATTCAAAGGTGTTTCAAGGACATTTGGAAGTGCAGTGCACAAAGCTCTGTTGGTTGTCACATGTTGCAGTTTTGTCAGCATACTAAGAATCCACACAAGTCGGGCTCAGCATTCATCATGCATCAAGGGCACCTCATGAGTTGCCCCCCTCGTATCTGATAGTAAATGTTATCTTTCACCAGCAAAAAGATTGCTAAAGGAGGAAGCAAACGTGAAACTTCCTGGAAAGCATAAAGAAAGTTGTGCAAGAAGTACATAATAATACACTTTAATTTTCGTTTTTGCCTAAAAAGAAGGAACGTGTTCTGGTTCTGTTATCAGACTGGCTGCTTGAGCTAGAAGCTAAAATCCAGTTTTACACTACCTGGTAAAAGGTACTGATGGGCTGAAACTGCCAGCGAGCAGACTGGTGACCTACATGCAAGCCAGTTCAAGGAAGGCTACTTCTCCACATTTCTTCTCTTTTACTAATGGCTGTCATTCTTACCACAGATTGCAGAAGTTGTCAAGACTGAGTTTTAACTTCTTTCTGTGAATATCTAAGTAAGCTGTTAAACATGTCCTTAGATTGAGGCTGTTAGGGTTATTGGGTTTTGAACATAAGCAGAACACTGTGGTATTCCAGCATGAAAAATTACCTTTATTATAGGTCAGGGACTGATTCTTGTTCCAAGCCACATGTTTGCCACCTCTTGGAAATTAACACTCAAGTCTCATATATGCTTTGCTGTTGTCTTGTCTGAATTGTTTTCTGGTGTGTTGTACATTTATGCTGAGAATCAGTACTTCATTTGAGGATCCATAACTTGGGTCTTGGGTCTGAGATGTGTTCTAAAGCACAAGGACTCAGCCAGCTTTATGGTCTTGTCATCAGACAGAGCAGCAGGTACTCACAGCTCCTCTCAGCTTCGACATCCATTCATAGTGCTAAGATGTAGCCAGGGACTTACATGCAGAGTAGTTATAGACATGCATCATCTTTTACCTCTTTCTCCACCACTCCATTTACATAACATCCTGCTACCATACTCAACCCCAAAAACATCTCCCTACTGACTGTTGGAAATCAAAAGAAATTACAGTACAGTTATGCCATGAAGACCCACTCTATGATCTGGTGTTGCCTTCATGCCTGTACATTCATGTCCAGTAGATGATATCCCTTGGCTTCTGAAGAGGAAGTAGGTAGATGTGGTCTTGCTTCCTTTTTAGTCTTATATTTTCCAGTCTACCCAGGTCCTGGGATATATAATATTTGGGTTTAATGCACTTCATATACTATGTGTGGGTCCTGGAAGACTTTGGTGGTTGTCTCTTGCCACACTCACAAATATCCCGAGGATTAATGGGACTCAACAAGACGCTCTGCAACTGCTAGGTAATCTGTTCACAACGCTTGCTTGTATTGTAGAGCCATGCAAGACTTTTAATTCAAAATCATTATGTTGTGTATACGCATACTTGGAATTAGGTAATTTAAGCACTGAATGGTGTAACATTTGAAAGACATGTTTGAGGTTCCATTTTGAAGACCTTTACAGGAGAAAATGTGATTCTTCACTTTGAAGCAGGAATCTGAATTAATACTGAATGACTACTCCAACTGCAATGCCCAACTCTGAAAAGCTGAGCTGCTTTGAACTGGAAATACTCTTATCGGTGAGGATTAAATTGTGTTGTGCCACTTCCAAGAGGTGTTTGGTTCAAAACAATGTTCCCCAGGGATTAGCAGAAAAAAGTAATGTGAGCAAAAGTGAGAAGTGTTGATGGGTATAATTTTGTAGATGTCATGCCTTGAACAGAAAGAAGAGAAAATAGGATAGTATGGAAAAAATTGAGCTCTTTTTAGTTCAACAGTTCCCAAAAGAGATGATTCCTTCTACTTAGTGAAAGGATGGGTATTTTATGATATATACACATAGCAAGATTCAATGAAAGGTCATATAGGTAGTTGAAATACCTTGGCTATGCTTCAACTTAGGTACCAAATTCAACAGAGCTTTGATTTTCTTCTCAATGATGTACCATGTGGTAACACTAGTAGTACCAATATTGCAGAAAATATTGGTATCCTTGGGATGTGCTGACTTTAATTCCACTGTTGGACATTGCTCAAGCAAACAGTTACCATCTCTCTGAATAGAAGCACAGCCTGGGGTAAACTCACAGTGCTAGGAGTAAAGGATGTATATATTAATGTTTATTTGACAGGTCACAAAAACAAATACCTAGCTTCTAATGGTGCGTGGTTATTTGTTTTTTAAGTGTGCCTGGTCACTCCACAGAAGGCACATCGCACCCTCTGATGATTTGGAAATGCCACACTGTAGGATAACATACCTTAGCAGAACAGGGTGCGTACTTACATACACGTAGGTACATATTTAGGCACACATTTTTTATAAGTTAGAAAATACCTTTTATTGCTCTCTTGGGTGTAAAGGATTTTCTCTGAGGAAAGATGTTTGAGTAATTGTCTAAGTAGACTGACTTTTATTTTAAATTGGAAGTTATTTGCATTAATTAGCTTTGGTTGCTAGCATGTTTCACTTACCCTCCTACGGAGTTAGCATTTATTGTGAAAAACAATAAGTGAAAAACTTGCATTTACCATAAAATTGGATAACAATTGTTACAAGATTATAAAACATTACCAAAACATTTTTATATTTATTGTATTTAACATTATCAAAAGAGGTTGAGTTCTCGTACTTTGTGAATGACCTCTGCAACTCTTGCGAGTAGTATGATCACTGCTTCTCCAGCTTTCCCTAACGACATCCTGGTGATTCACTACCTCTTTCTGTGAAACTTCTGCATTTGCATACTGTTTAGTTTGTATTTTGTGTGATCCTGTCAACACAGGGTCCAATAGAAATGTCGGGTTTTCTGCTTCTCTGCAATTCAGTTAGATTTACAAAAAATGCAGGAAAGTTAATTTTAGGTGGCAGCAAAGGAATAGTGGGATAGCCTTCATAAACTAACTGAAATGGAAAAGGGGTGAAGTCAATACAAGCTGCGTAGCTGTTTCTGGTGTTTTCCCTGTGCTGCTTGGAGAAATACCAGGTTTTTTCCCTTTCCATTACTGATGTTTGTCAACTGTATTCTAGTACATGAAACCCTAATTTTAGTCTCTAGAAATTATCTGTTCTATATGCAGTGATACTATAGGTGAGTGTAAAACACATAGTTTACTGAGTTCAGTTTAAAACTAGATACACATTATTCCAGTAATGCTCACAGTTCTATATGGTGTGTATATTACTAGCTGTTTCAGCAGAGACAAAAGAAGAGAAGGTTTTAGAAAAACTATTCTTGTTTAAATCCATCTGGGTTAGCTTAGAGTGCAACTAGTACATGGCTTGCATTGTATGATAGAAGCTGAGAATCTGGTTAGACAAACATTGCAAATCATTCATTTTGACTCTTTACATTTTTAAGCTTCAACTTCTTAAAAATTTACCTTTTATTTTTACTTCATTATTCTGAGCAATACTCATTGGGAATACACAATACTTGCATATTTTTCATACTCACGATGAAATAGAAAATGAAATATTTCCTGTCATTCCAGCCAAGGCCAGTGAGACTTCTGCAATGGAATTACATGGACTCAAGACTCGGTTCTTAAATTTTGAATGCAGCAGCAAACTAGAACAGAGTTTATTATCTTTATCAAGAGAATCTATAGCTTTTTCTACCTAATTTAGGAAATAAATGTGTTACATATAGCATGGAGATTTTTTAAAACCATTGTTCTAGTGCCACTTCATATTACATAAATTATTTATACATTTAATTTGTCTCCACCCAAATAAGAATGTCCAGCTTGGTGAAATGACATGGGGGATTAGCCAGTAAATGATTAAAACAGGAGAATAACTTAAAAAGTGTGGTCAGTTATCATGTATCCACTGGCTCTCCAGAGCTGCCCCTAAGTGCTCTTCTGGCTTGCCTCTGTTGTTAGTACACTTAGCTTAAGCCACCACTAATGGCATTGCTTTGGAATTGGGACACGTGGAGAGCATCTGCAGATGGTTACTAGTGCTCAGGACATGAAAGCACAATACTTTCAAGTATGTACCCTGAGTGAATAAAAAGATCTTTCCCCTGACCAGGAGTTTTGACCTCGTTCTATCTTAGTTTCTCACCCACAAATGAAAAACTTTACAGTATGAGCAAGATCCCATTTCTGTGAGGTTCTGCATGTGTCTGTACTGTAGTAATTCGATGTAACAGGATATTGCTTTACTGTTTCTGTTTTTCTGTAGCGACATGTAACAGCAATGTTAGATTGGTAGGAGTGAGACATGAAATGGCGATGTGCATGTGTGCCTGTGCATTTGTGTGCAAGAGAGAGGTGGATAAAAGAAACACCAGAAGAGACAGCAGAGCAAGAACAGGTCATAAAGAGCATTCTTCCCAGTCGATCAAACTGGGGAATGTGATGTTCCTTCTAAGCGCCGAAGACCCACACTCGGATATGCCCACAGCATAAATGAGTCCTTAGCAGATGGCTCTGCTCCTCTGCCACATTGGGGTGGCACCAAGGTTGCAGCTTATCACGTACACCAGCTCTTCCAGCAGCATGGAGAGAACAGCAAAACTTTACCTCTGTAAAAGGCATGTCCAAAAGTTAGCTCAGCCTTACCGATTAAGAAGCAGAGACATGATTGAAAGAAAGCTGATGTCTCCTGTCCCCTGTGCTGCACACAAATGATCCTGGCCAGAGGACCACGTGCATCATGGTGCTTCTGCATGTGCAGGTGTGAGGCTGTGAGTGAACAAAATTGATGGAGAATGAGTGTGAGAGTGTAAACTAAAGTTGTTTGAAGATTTAGAGTTCTAAAATCACTTCATCTTCCATAAGATCTCACACTTGTGTTTTCCTGATTTCCCCATGCTATAGCAGCAGCAATCTTCAAGTCTTCCATTTTCTCTTTTACAGGATTGTGGTGCCTTTTGTGAAAACCTGTCTCATGGTATTGCCTTCAGTGCAAACAATATGGAAGAGCCTGACAGATGTTTTCATCGTACCATTCTTTCAGAGCATAGGCAGATGCTTTGCCATGGTTAATATACGCCTGGACCAAGAGTAAATGTCAGGGATGAGACACTGCTGTAGTTGTAGCTGATGTTACACCTCTTTGCTAATGTAACATACAAGTACTTACCATTCATTCCAAACCGACAAATTACAGCGGCTGGTTTAAGTGGGAACATGCTATTTTTTCTAAAACTCATTTATTTTCAGGGAGATCAATTTAAAAATAAGTAGGTGGTTTTCATAGGTCACTATTTTAACAAAAGAACGAATGTGGAGTATGTTGGCAACACTTTATTTTAATGGTACGTCGATTGCTAGATTACAGGAGAATTCTCATGGAGATTCAACAGCCATCACAGTGATAATGATCGGTGTTATTACTATAAATATTTAATTAGGCTGTAGTACCTTAGGTAAAACTGATCTCTAGGGTTTCCACTGACTTTACTGCAAGTCCACCAGGGATCATTTTTGGCCCTCACTACACAGGAGGATCAACCCAGTCCTTTATTATCAGCAGTTGAAATGAATGTGACTCAGTGCATAAGCATACAGAGAAAGGAACTGTTGTCTAATTCTCCTATACCAGGGAGAAAAAGCTCCCAGGAAGTTCATCCCTTAAAATAAGGTGTTAGCTAATGGTTTGGAACATCAGCTATTCTGTATATTTTATTTAATGAGAGGTTAACTTTGCTGTATATTTTGTACCTTTGTAAATGGCACTTGATCGGCTTTCTTTGAAGCATTATTTCTATAGTATTTGAATTCTAACCAACTTACTGGTCAGCAAGAGTGAGACACTGCAAAAAACTTCAGATAACAAAAATTTCGGTTTCCAAATTATGCAGATTTTGCAGTGTGGCCGTGCAATTCTAGTATATTCATTATATATGGTTGCATATTATAAATGTTTTCATACAAGACTATGGAAGAGTTGGAAATACCTGTTTATGAGAAATGTTTTTTATTAAAAACGGGGTTTAGTAAATTCAGCCCTGTCTATTTCTGTGCATTATCTGTGTGAACATTGTGATATTTAAAATGATAGAAACTATGCTGGCACTTTAACTATGTAGCAAGCTCTTATAGAAGGCGAGTGTAATTGGTATCCTTGTCTAATTCTCCTCATCTATTGACTTGACTCTCCATGCTGCTTATTTGCTGCTTTGAAACCTAACCCATAAAAAAGCCCTTCTTCCTTCTGCATCTAATATGGCTTTGTAAACCAGAATAACACAGTATATGCAGAGGTACATTAAAATTATATTAGCCTTCTGATGGGCTTATGCTGCTCTTTTCTTTAAGAAAATGATAAGTTGCAATTGTAAAATATTTGTATTATTTAGAATGTTATTTTCTAAAATTATATCACAAATTTCTTATCAAATGAGATATATAATAAAATAATAAAGTCAGATTTTTCCTATTTATAACTTCATTTTTTCAGGTTTTAAAATTTTTAAAAAGCTCTTAAAATGTCAAATAGCATAAGAGTATTATGTAGTTTTCTCAAAATATGGGAGAGGGAAAATAAATGGATGAGCATCAATATGGTTCCACTATTACCAACTGCATTTAACTTACTTATAGTAGAAAATTATGTCTCTCTGTGTGTAATTAAGCCCATACAGAATGATTGTTTTCTCTGAAGCAGGTCTCTTGGTGCAGAATTCTGGCTACACTCAAAAAACCCACTTAATTCTTTTTATGGGCACATGCTTTATTTACAAGTGAGCTGCCAAATTTTCCTTTTCTTGCTTATTGGCCTACAGAAGCTAGCTGACACTATATTCTTTATACATTGAGAACATATTTGTACATTAAAAATATTTGTACCATTGTGCCATTTAGAGAGGGATTCATATGGCTTTTCAAAACAATCTTGATGATTAGTGCCCATGGAAACTTCTCTAGAGTTTTCTTCTGCAAGAAGTTAGTTCACTGTTCAGATGTGCTCTTCAAGATACCTTTCTTCTGTTATAAATGGAAGTATCTCTTTTGAAAATAAAACATGGTTAGGCTAGACTTGAATTCTTTTGAGAGTTGTTTTCTTTTACAACGTCCAAGGATTTTTATAAAGATATTTTCCATGGAAAAATACCTTCTTGATGATTTTTTTAAAAAAAAAAAAACAAAACAAAACAAACCAAATCCATCAGTACTAGTCCTCGTGTCTTGAGAAGAGCCCTGTAAAAGCCTAAGCTTTGAGGGAACTCGGGTCTGGATCCAAACTTTGAGAATGAGGCCAATCCCTCAAGAAAAAGGTATCATTTTAGGTCATGCACTCCTGGATATATGAACTCTTAAATAGCTTACTGAAGTCATCCAGCTCTAGCTGCCACAGACAATCAAGTAGAATGGTTTGGTTTGTTCTTATTTTGGTTTAGGTTTGTCATTCCTTAGGTCTTTTCACCATTTCTCTAGCTGTTACAAGACTCAAATGAGCTTGTAATTAAGTAATTAAAGCTGTTAGTTTCTTACATATTTTACAGCAGTATCTTTCTCTGGAACAGATGTGCTTTTACTAAAAGAAAATACCAAATGGGCTGTTAGGCTTAGGGTAGAATATTAGATGCTTGGCAAATACACTTACTTCATCCATGGAAGTAGCGGAAGAAAGTGTGAATATACACAGGCTCCAATACTTAGGTGTGAATCTGGCCCAGGCCACTCTGGTTGGTAAGTGTTCTCTGGGTTTTATGTATTCAACAGTTCTGACAGGCATCCCAAAGTCCTGTCACAGTTGATACTGTCTAATAACTGACAGCACTGTTGGACAACAAGGACTGAACAGACACTGGCACTGAACTGTGATCTTTGATGTACGGGTAGGTTCCTTAAGTTCATCTCCAGTTAGTTTGAAATGTGGACAAACCATCCCAGCTGATCCCTTAACAGCAACTTAAAAATGTGAATTTAGGCAAGAAGGAGAGTCCAGAAACTTAGTCTCATTGTCTACAACAAATGTGGGCAAACTTACACCTGATTCAGTTCATCTACTTCGATGCATCTTCTTCCCCTCTATGGAATGGGGAAAATGTTGTTGCTATTAACATGAGTAGACTTTCGATCATCATGGTAGAGTTACAAGGATAAGTAAATAAAAAGTGTGAGATGTTCCGAATACAGCCTGCCTCTTGTTACTGCAGACCTTAGATTTATAGTCATGAGCTGGAGATTCAGTTCTGTCATGCAAAATATTTCAGCATCTTGTTTTTCATTAAGATCATAACTAACATACAGAACTAACCCTGGATTTGTGTTTATGTATTTTTTTCTTTTCATTCACAAAGAAATTTAACCTGCCTCCTTATGAGAGCAGTTTCATAAAATCCTTCTAATGTGACTCTAGAACTTTTACACTTGTATCTTATCTTTCCCCACCCTACTTGTTCACCGTATAAATGAGAATAAATTCCTAACAGAAACTTTGACATACTAGTAAATGAGGAGCCTTTTCTTATTTATCCAAAAAGCTCACTTAGGCATAGACAGACTGAAAAGTTCAGAACATCCCTGCAGCTCTGGGACCTTAGACCACACACTCATATTTAGTGGAAGCCAAAGAATAGTAAGTTCATTATTTTTACAGGGTGTGATCTTTTCCCCCACCTGCAGAGATAAAACTATTGCTGTTAAGCTGTATTAACTCTCTTTGAAAAATAAATGGAAAAATATTGTGTTTTGTTGTTTTTAAAATAAAAATGCAAATGGAACAAGATCAAACACCAGATACTACCGGTGTTGTCTGTACACTGTGCTCATGAAAATTAAGAGCTGAAGACCTCCAGTGAGTATACTGAACCAGCAGTTATGCATTAAAAACTTGAGGTGCTTTCTCCATGCAGGGATTTACAACTGAGGGGAGAAATAATAAAGCCTAATGTTAGCCTGGTGACACTGATCTTCCTAAGCTTATTGCAACAAAAAGAAAATGTCTTCTGTAGAGGCAATTCAGAGGAGCTACGATAGGTTCCTGCTCTGAATCATCTTCCATAGAAGATTCTCTGCACTGATTAAGGCAAAATGTTTGGCTTGGCTCCTTTCCTCTGCAGTTGTATTTGCTGCAGAAATTGGGCAGGCCTAGGGAAGCAACTAGAGGTTCATGTAAGGAGTGGGGCAGACTCTTCTCCACATGCTTCTCTCATAATTTAAGGCCAGAGATGAGTGTCAGCTATTGTTAGGTGTTCAGTTTTGTCTGTTGTCTGGCTTCCCCCTCCAACTGCAAATAGAAAGAAGGACCCCTCCGCAAGTGACTGAATTAGATCCTACTTCAGACACTTAAATGGAATAAAATTTAGAGATACACACTTACTTCAAACTTTGAGGAAAGCTTGTCTGTTTTCCCAACTGCCTCAGTTTAATAAGAGCTATTTTTTCACCTTGCTTTTTACTTTACACTATCAGATGTATCACAGTGCTACAGCTATAAGCTAGGATTGGCCATGAAACACTTAGACAGTGAAGCTCAGTGACAAAAAGTCCCATCCTATATAAGCCTCAAGGAGTGGGTATTTAAGTCCCATTAATGAGACTAGTTCTCACAGTCTGATATTTCTATAAGACACCTGAACAGTTAATAATATGCTAGAACTTGTAGAATGGTACAGAACAGTGTACCAGGGACATGGACCAGGGTTCATGGTATTTGTCAAGGAGTTTGATACTGAAAAAAGTTGAGAAAGAGTGACTTGATTTGTGCAAGGTCTGGTAGAATTAAAGGTTTCAATTGATTTGCCTCTCCAGCCAAGGCAGTTACCAGCTATATTGATCAAGACCTACAGGAACTAGCTCTGATAAAAGATGTATATACCTACCACAGGATTGAGATGAGAGTCAAGCACTTAAATCCAAAATTGTAATCCCTGCCCAGATGCCACCCAACCAGGAACATGTCTAAACTCAGAAGGCACCTCCCTTTCACATAACCTCCCCTCAGTGCCTACAGTTTTATTTGGTCATGCCCAGAACTGCTCTTGCTTGAGCAACTTGGCATCTTACTCGTGTCTAAACCCAGTCAGAACCCCAAAGAAGGGAAGAGAATGCCTTGGACCCCTTAGAATACACATACTGCACACCAGCAGAATAGGGCACTTCCCAAAACATGCTTTCCCAGGAATGAGTCTAAATGCATTAGCGTACCTCAGACAGGCAAAAATTGATTTTGGATCTCTCAAGTGTGGGATTACTTCTTTTACACCCCCAGGCTATTGTGAAATGTTTTATGGCAGCACTGCTTCCATGTAAAAGGAGATCACTCCTAGCTAGAGGTTGTGAAAGGGAAGGAACGTGAGAGGATCTCACAGCCTCTCCTGGTGTAACTACTCCTTTGATGCAAGGAACAAACCAGCCAAATAACAAATGCATACATCAAAGGGTGGTCCTATATACTGGTGGCGAGGGGCACCCATCTCAGTGGAGAAGTTCTGATCCACTGACTTATAATTTAAAATACAGAAGTCCCCCAGGGAGTGAGGACAGGATGACCACAATAAATGCTCCAGGACTAAAAGTCTGTAAATTATGGAATAAGCAAAACATTGGCCTGCCTGTTAAACCCAACCCAATGCTTGTTATCACGCAGGAGGGTGAGGACAGTAGCATGCCTGATAAAAGCTCACTACCAACAGTTCTGGCAGCTCAGGCTTTCATCCAGCAAAACATCCAAAAATGTGCATAAAAGGATGCACTTAAGCAGTTGAACAAAAACACTAAAAAAAGCAATGATCTTCCTCTCCTAAGCCTCGGGTTTTTAAGTGCTCTGCATAAGGCGGGCTGCTTGCTGACAGCCTCTGCTATCTGACAGCCTCGCTGCTGCTGAAACTATACATAAAGAATATAGTTTCCCAGGGCTGATTCTGATCTTGCTGACATTGGAATATATCAGGAGTATTGCTAATACCATAATTGGAATAATTACACAAGCATAAAAAAAAAAGCAGGGGGGCGGTGCGGTAAGGAGTGGAGGGAGGGGGAGTGTTTGATAGCAAACAAAGACACTCAGTGAGCAGTCATGCACATTCAGTTCAGTTTCATGACTCATTTTCTGACAGTTTTTTAAGGAATTTTGTTCAATCCATGTTTGTTTTTGTTTTTGTTTTTGGGTTTTTTTGCACTGGCTTCTGGGAAGAAATGTTTTGTACCCATACCAAAACCTTTCCTCTTCTCAAAATAGAAAGAAAAGCTCATACCTTGCACACACTTTGCTCCATGTTTAGAGGAAGTTCTCAGTTACAGTATTCCTGAGATTTGAAAGGTCAGTTAAAGCAAGACTTTGGAGCAATACATTTTTTTTAAAATTAGGCTTGAAATGCCTAAGGTTGTTGTGATGGAGAAAGAAGAAAGGCAGTGAGGTGGCCAACCAAGGTAGCATGTAGTCCTTTTCAATAGCTGACCTGGGCTACTAAAGACACTGCAAAGCTCAAGGAGAAGATAGTTTGGGTGGAATTTCCCAGGCCAGCTTGGGTGTCCACAAACCCTGGCAATTTTAGGCCACCCCTGGATAATCCATTCATAGTAACTGGGAAGGGAACCTGTGCGATTGCACTTTCAGAAGATTCCTGCAAGCCTTTTTGAGGCTCTTTCCAGCAGAGCTATACTGTTCCTCTGTATGTGATGGGAGTTCCTTGCAGAGCTCCTGCACTCATCCATGCCAAGTCCCTGCCTGTTAAATTTATGTGCATTTCTCACACAACACTGCTAGAAGCAATGGGCCGTGGCTCTCTCCCTGACCATCCCTGCACACGTTAATTCCTCACTCTTACAACTTGGTAGCACCTGTGCCATTTTCTCTATAGGCTATCTTCTTGGTGTTCAAGCTCAAGTGAGCACTTCTAAGGCTCATCAGATGTGATGGTTCATTTCAGCTACATAAGCAGCTCATTCTGGGATTCATCTCATAAAGTCTGTATATTCCATCAGCTTCTAATATTCTTCTAGCTGCAGTATTGTGGCATAACCCAGAAATTCCTTTTTAAAAGGGGCTGTAGTTCTGCAGACACCACTCCAGGATCAATCCAGCGTTTCAAATTAACAAATATATCTGATGACACCAAACTGGGAGGANGGTCATCCTTGTGATGTGCAGTAATGCTGAATGATGGGTCAAAATCTTCTGATTTCTGTGCAGGACACTGACTAATAGAAAAACTAATTGAATCCTGACTATGAAAACAAACAACTGTCTTGTGGAGCTTTTTTCAGATGTGTTGAAAAATTGAAGATACTGTCCTTCAATCTATCCATTTGACTCAATGCACACACTTACATGTCTGGACAGCTGAAGATATTTTAATGATGGCCTAGGTGAATTATTGCATAAAAAAAAGGTTACTTTTAAAAATTACAACTAACTTGGAAAGTTGGAAGACATCCATCCAAAGCATTTATTCTAAAGTTTACGAGCAATATAAACTCTTCACTTCTAACTGATGACCACATCAGTGACATGTGTCCAAGTGGACTGCCTTTTCAACAGGTGCAGTTATTTACATCTGTGGAGCCTACATCCACTGCAGCCACTGGCCTTTTACGAGGTCATTTCTCTGTTGAATTGTCAAAGCCAAATATACTGCAGTTAAGAATCTTCTACTTATGCTGCTGCAATTCTGTGCTAAATGGCATAACACTACGGTCCCCATTTTTCTGTTAATGTTATAAATCTTTCACCATGGTCTGATTTCCTAAGAGAAAACTGATGGCTTCAAACACAAAAAATCAAACCAAAAAAAAGCATCATACAGCTCATGTGAGATGGTTCAGGTCACGGTTGCAATGGCACTATATGTTTATAAATTCTGGATGTATAGTGCCATTGCAACTCTAATCTGAGGCATCTTGAACACAGTGATGAATTCTTACAGCTTTTACACCAACATATGCCCTGAGCTTACAAAGCACCTTGAGAACAGAGCATGGCAAAACATCAGTGTCCCACCACGTCTCTCCGAGAGTCAGTCCCGGTGGTTAATGTGCACGGCAGACACGCATGGCTCAGCCTCCTCCCGGGAAAAATGCAGCACAGTTAAAGTGCAGGACTGTTAAATATTTGCATAGTTTTGAAATGAACCAGTTGAGAAAATCTCTTTTTCTCCATCCCGAGGATATCCAAGTTTCCACAATTGTTCCTGGGGCAGCGATGAGTATGTGTAAACTATTGTCGGTGCCGGGGAGAGGGGGGAGCCCGACAAACGCCTCGCTCGCTCTGGGCGTGAAACACAACTGAAGTTTTCCATCTCCTCATTGCTTCCTTGCGTCCCCTCGTCCCCTCGACCCCCTGCCCGCCCGGGGGTCTCTGCCGCACGCAGCCACCGCCCCCCCAGCCCAGCGCCGGGGACTCGCTGCTGGGGCCGCGGGCGACCGGGGCAGGGAGGGCGGCGCAGAGGGGACCCCGTCCCCGTCGTGTCCCTGTCCCTGTCGTGTCCTGTCCCAGCGCGGCGTGGCCCAAGCATTCGGGATCGGGTCCGCCCGCTTCCAGGTTGCCGGGGTAGGGCCGCTCTCCCCTCCCACCCGCAGCCGCTCCCAGCCGCGCTGCGATGTGCCGGGCCCTCCCGCGGCTCGTCCCCCCACGCCGGCAGAAGGCGGGGAGCAGCCC
>VZRW01005692.1:537096-605270 GCA_013398125.1 Aegotheles bennettii
GGGTCCTGCAGGGCGGCCCTGCGGCCGGCATCTCCCGCCGGCCCGGGGAGCGGGGGAGAATGTCGCCTGACCTTATCTAACACCGGCAGAGGGATTTTCCTCCCCTCGGGCACGTACAGAGGCAGGGCAGGGAGGCGGCACCGAACCAGCGCGGTCTGAGCTGGGCACGGCCTGGGGACAGATCCCCCGCCCCGAGCCGAGCGGGTGCAGTCAGAGGTCCTGGTGGTCCTTTGGGTTGGTGTCCTTGTTCGGTTTTGTTTTCCTTGGTGTTTTTCCTTCCCTCAATAAATGATAAACAGAAACAAGTGAAGCCAAGTCTGGCTGTGCCCTTGCCTAGATTTTTTGTTTGGGTTTTTAAATCCGAGTTTGACTGTTTTGACAAATCAGGGCCGATGGAGATTTTTGCTTGAAGTCATTTTGGTCAGAAAAATCACAGAGCTGATTCTTCTCTTAGCAGACAAATTTTATACTGTGCATGTGAAAATTGAGGTTGCTGTCATCTGGGCTTGTCAGAACCTAGGGAAAACAGGAGTTGCCCAGTTGTAGTGGATGACGAAGCCTCTAACTGGCTAATTTAGTGTCCAGCAGAGTCAGAGTGTGTGCAGTGTACCATGATTGTTGGTCAGGAAGACCCATTATTGAAAAAGAGAAATATTGCATTGTTTCCAGAGAATCAAAAGGTTAGACTCTGGTTCCTGGATGTATGTCAGTAAAATGATTGATGCTATGTGCAGACAATATAGCAAGGTCCCAAGTAACCTCAAATTCCACCGACTTCAACACGATTTGAAGGTGCTGAACATGACTAGCCATCATGCTGGATCAACACTAAGACTTATCCTTCTAAAGCATATCTTTAAGGAGCCATTGTCATCTTTGCCATCTAGAAAGAAAAGGCATAAACTTTGTATTTGTTAAGAAAAACCCATCTGTGTACCTAATGGTACAAAACTGCCATTAAAATGGTTGATTTTAAAAAGGAGAGAGCAATTCTTTTTTTCCTCTACCCACGGAGGAGCAGCTGAGTAGACAGGGAATGCAAGAGCTGAAAAATGAGACTGCATCATGGCTTATTGCGTACATCAACAGAAGAAGTCCCCAAAGCAACCAAACCTTCCGAGGATGAGTCATAGCCCCCAAGTAAGTCAGAATCCGGGTGTCCACAAACTTAACTAGGGAAAGAAAAATCCTGCTGGGAAAAGAGGGAGACCACTGGCGGAAAAAACTCCTAACGGACTTGAAAGAAACTGAGGCGTACAAAGCCCATCCTGCCCTCTCTGCCTCCCACAAGGGCAATGATTAAGAAAGTTTGTTACATCCAATCATCCAAAAGAAAGTTGGACAGTAAGAATTATAGGAATGGAAGAACGAGCTTTTCCATTTGTCCTTTTGAAATAATCATGGAATAATCATGGACGAGCACGTTAACTTAAAACCATATTTATGCCAGAATACCAGTACTGCCTCTGTGTAAGCAAGTGAGCTCCTGGTACTGCATGCAGTCACATCAAGACACAGGAATGTATCAAAATGAATTTGATGTTAACCAGACAGGATCTGTTTTGCATCATAAAAACAGCAGTATTTGTAAAAAATGTGGGCATCGTAAAGCAACATTTTTCTGTCTTGTTACAAGGATAAATAAAAATTACTTTGATTTTTATAAGTATTTCGTGGGTAGGTCTAACCTGAAACGTAGAGAGAGGAATTTTGCCACAATTTGAGTTTATTTGGACACTGCTTTCAGATTGAGATATAGCAATAACATTCAGACCCAGTACTTAGGGGACAGGCTTGGGTTGGGGTGAAGATACACAGATTCAGTTCCTGCCTTAGCATCAGTCTGTGCTCCCCTTCTGTCATGTATCTGTCTTTCTTACTTTAGCTGTAAATCATCCAGGCAGAGTGTAGAAAAGAGACTTGTATAACAGGAGTTCCTAGTCTTAGTCTTGTACTGAAAGTCAGAGCAAAAAGCAACGTTCAGGAGTGTTGCAAAGCCAGAAGTGTGGTTCAGGCTTAGCTCAATTTTGTTTAGAGCCATTGAGTTTTTCTAGATTCAGAACCTTCTGCTTTTTAGCCAGCATTTAATGCATTTCTTGCCACTTGACTATGAGGCACAATAGCATGGAAACTGGGGACAAATCAGTCAGCCATGAAACAGAAATGATTAGACAGAGAATGAGGAATCTGCTCTGTAAGCAGCTCTCTAAAAGGCCTCAGTGTTGTCTGCATTTAAATACTTCCCATAGCACATTTTAAAAATAACCCTTGCTTGTGAGAAGCAGGAGGCATGTTCCCTTGATGTGCAACACAAAGCATCTGTACGGCTTCCTCTGCAGCAGATACATGGTGCAGGCAGCAATGGGGTGGGGACCCAGACAACAGGGAGAGACCCAGTCAAGATCCTTGCATGAAAACTAGACATGTGAAGCAGCTTAATACCAAAGTTATTGGTGACCTCGACTTTGCTTATGGTTTGTCTTCAAATTATCTACAAAGTGGAAGCTAGGTGCTGGGAGGTTTCCAGAGAAGTGGGGCAAATGACTGGATTTCTGCTCAGAGAGGGATGGAAATGAGGCCTTACCAAACGTGAGGTCTGCAGACAACAGAGTTGGCAGCTCTGTGCTGGAAGAAGCACAATCTAGTAATATCACTAGAATTTCCTTCCTGTTCCAATTCCTTCAGCTGGGAGTGGAAAGGAAGGAGTTTCTTCCTCATACGACTGCCCTCATGCGTCACCTCGGCAGGGGGAGAACGTGCAGCAGTGGTCCCATGCCTTGAGGCGCTGGCTATGAAGTTGGCTAGTCATGCAGGAGTCAAGGAGTGAATCTAGCAAGGGAGAAGCAGCCTGTGTGCACCTGGGAGTCAATCTGGTGATTATGCAGCTTTTTTGGCTCACAATTGTATCTATTTCATATGTCCTTCGCTGGACTATTCTACTCCTCTATATTTGTATATTTATGCGTGATGAGATGCAACCAACAGGATAGAAAGCTGATTGGCTTTTTTTCTCATTCATTCCCTGATGATATGGGATTCACATGAAGGTGCCTGAAGTTCAGCATTTGGTCTTCCTGTTTCCCAACACAATATTTGTGTTTTCCAGAGCATGGCTGAACTACAGCCTTCCCACTCTTTGGAGTTAAAAGTTTCTGAAAGTATCCGTGCGCAAGTCTGCACAAAGTTTACTGAATTTGGAAGAAGCAGAGAAGGAAAGCAGCGTTCTGCAGCTTGCACTTCTCAGTACTTCCTTGCTCAGGATGGGTTGGCTTCCTTGCAGCCAACCCTGCAAAGTCTACTCCTTTGGGATTAGTGAGGACCAAACGTGCAGTCAGCTGCAGCCAGATTACAGTTTTTTGCTATGGTGGTGTGCCAGGAAGAAATGCCTGTGCCTGGTCTACCATCCAGAACATAATTACTTTGTTTTAAACAAGGGGTGTCTATCTGCTGTTTCTTGCGTAAGAATCCTTTTCTCTCAGGAAAAAAAATTCCAGTACTTAGCTACAGATGTAAGGATGCAGAGCTTTTGTACCAGGTTTTAAACAGTTAGGTATTTGTGCCTTCCACTTGAAGCAAATGCGGTTAAGGACAATTCAGCTCACTGCAAGGAAAACTCTGGAATTTTCAGATGCTGACAAATACCATAACACCCTTATGCAGGCATTAGGAAGGAAAGTATTACTCAGCTATTTCAAAGCCATTTACATTTTCTGCTGCTTTCTAATAAAAAGAGAGGGTTTTTTAAAAGCAGTTTGCCATTCTATTTAATCTTTCAGGGTGTATGATGCACAGAGAGATGGCTAGGCAGAGCACCTCCTATCTCCACACCTGAGAGCCTCCAGGAAGGAAAGCAGACACTGTACCCTGCTCTTTTTGGATGGGAGGGCTAAGGTGTTGAGGGTTGTCACTATGATGTGACAGCAGGCATCAACCTGGGGGGAACAGAGTTCTGCTCTTCAACATGGTAAAACAGGAGAAAAGCAAAGCTCAGTCAGGTGCTTTTTCTGAAACAAGGAAATAAATTTAATGCAGATCCCCTTTCTCTGTTTTCATATATTGTTAAAAGTCCCATGAAAATACATACATACATTTAGATATATCAATGTAGAATATACATTTAAATATATAAATATAAATATAAATATAAATATAAATATAAATATGTGTGTACATACGTTCTAATCCAAGCTTGTCATCTGGGCTCTTGTTATTGGTAGTGATTGGTCATAGAATCATAGAATGGTTTGGGTTGGAATGGACTTTAAAGATCATTTAGTTCCAACCCCCCTGCCATGGGCAGGGACACCTCCCACTAGCCCAGGTTGCTCAAAGCCCCATCCAACCTGGCCTGGAACACTTCAGAGAGGTGGCATCCACAACTCCTCTGGGCAGCCTGTTCCTGCTCCTGCTTCAGATGCCTCTGGAGGCAGATTCACATCTGAGAGTTCAGGCATAACCATACAAAGGACAAGCAGTGCGCTCAAGGGGCTTGTTTCTCTGCATTGATGATAGATGCAGCTTATTCACAGCACCTTACTTTTACACATCTGTATTTATATGAAATAATTCTGAAACTCTGTGTCATATTAATTGAGAGCTGTGAGGTGTAGATTTAAAATGCAAGAATATTCAAATGTTTGACTTTGGCTGCCCACATGATACAATATTGTTTCAAATATTTCTTCCTAGGCTCATCTAAGAGTGAGAGATTAAAAACCTGAGTCATTATGAATGCCAGTTTATATGAGGACTGAGTGAGGTCTTAGGGTTCTGAAAAACAGTTTTCTTGCACATTAATTAGGAGTTCCCAGACATGGAATTTCTGAATGTCTGTTAGATTACAGATGATAATGGCATCTGTTCTAACGGAAGCTTCTTTCTCAAAAAAAATGTGTTTGCATTTAAGCTCATAATATTATTAAAGCCTTATGCACTGCCTTATTGCATAGCATGATGAACATGACTCACAGCTCTATAGGAAAATGTTCATTTGGTGGCCATGGGGACATAGCCAATGAATCAGCATGGATGTTCCTTTTGTTAAAATTTATTGGACAATCTCAGATTCAAATGAGACAAATACTTTTCATTTCTGATACAGTCAACATAATTCAGATTATATGTTAGAAAATTTTAAGAACAATTTTAATTAATTTTAGAATTTTTAGCCCACTGTATCCCACTATATGGGTAGAAATACCATCTTCTGTTGCAGACAGTATGAATGTCTAAAACAAACAAACAAAAAATTCTTGAAATCCAAAACTCTCCAGAGGGAAGAGAGAAAATGTGTATAATAGAGTGGTCTGCCCAAGAGGTCCCCAGTGAGAATTTACTCTTTGTTGTATTTTCAGCAACAGAGAGAAGAAAATACAAATGAATGCGGATGATTCCATAAAACTTGTGATCTCTGGAAAACTGAGGAGAGATACGGTTCTGAACTAAGATGAGTTTGTATTTACCAGAGCTCTCAAATACCCTTGTAATAGGCAGTGGGATGAAATCTACATCAGCAATTGATTTTTGTAGCTTTTTGATCCAGAGCTACCATCTCTTTTTTCCAGACAAGTGACAGTAATAAAAACTGTCTTGGGCTAAAAAAGATTTATTATTTTGAAGAATTTTATGCAATATCATTCTTGCAGAAATTATGTCATCAGCTTAGTATTCAAACGCACAAATCGTCTCAGTACCATTGTCCCCATTCTAATGAGCACATTAATTGATAAAACTTGCGTGTTATTTTATTCAAGATCATCAAGAAGTTGTGCTATAGATGTTAGTGGGGCTGTACAAGGGTGGGATTTGTCCATAGTCTTCTATTGGTCTGGCCTCTGTACTTTATTTTCAAATAAATGGGAACTGATAAATTCAGCTTCCTAGATAAGAAGTGAGAAGATTCTCTCACAGCTGAAGGTGAAAGCATCACATTCCCTGTCCAGACTCCCTCTGTGTTGAATTTATACTCCGAGTTCCAAAAAAGCCCAAGGGAGTCTCATAGACAGATTGCAATACTTCCTCTGTCAACTTTGAAATCCTTTCTCAGAATTCAAACAAACACTATAAAAAAAAAATCATTTTTCCTTCAAGATCAGGTTAATATCTCCTGTAGACCTCACCCGTAAAGTCTGTTGTTTTATGAAGTCCAAGTTCATGTATCTTTCTTTTAGTGCAGTTTATGTCAAGACCAGAACTGTAAGCTAGTGGTATCTTAATTTTTATAAAATACAAAATAGTTATCTCATATTTAAGGATCAGTAACTTAAGATCTTCCATAAGAAAGACAACTTCCCAACACAAGAAGAGCAGAGATAATTTATTTTAAAGGAACAGAGAGGAAGCTGGGAATCGCTGCATCAGCAATAAGTGTATTCAGGTAGAAATGAAGGAAAAGGTGAGAACAAGTTATACAGATTTGCTAGAAAGTATTGTGGTAGGTAACAGGAATGTGTTTGTGGGTAGTATAAAGAGTCTTCTCTCCTTAGGCTTCCTTTACAAATAATAGAAAAAAAGGGAATTCAAAATCTAAAGCACCCTCCAAAGGTGCCTGTCTCTCTTCACCTACTACTAGAGTCCAAGATCACTATATTTCTATTTCCCACTAGTGCTTAAATTTAGGAAGGATGAAGCTAGAGGAAATTCTAAAAAGTTATACTTAATAGCAGTGTATTACTTTAATAACAGGTCTGCAAACCTGCATTGAAGGCCATATAATAATGTAATATAAATATATTTCTATTATATATAATAGAAAATATAAAAATATAATATAAAAATCTGTTTAGATAATATCTTTACTTTATTAATGTGTCTGGATTCTAGTTAACTCCAGACTTCACTGGAATCAATACAAGAATTCCTATTATATTTAGTGTAGTCAAAACTTCACCCCAGTGCTGATGTTGATGAATATACAGATGGACAGACACATGTGGATGTACACATACGCAGACGTATCAGAGTTCTTTGCTAAAATAGCTGTATCAAACAAGGAACTGTGGAACATGAAACAAATAATAAAATTAAGAAAGCTTCTTAATAGTTTTTCTTCGGGAAAAACTGCAATAACCTCCCAGCAGCCAGCCCAGTTTCCAGGGAGGAAAACAGTTGCTTTATTTTCTGACCACTTACTCCGACAACATCAGCATATTTTGCAAGGAACTGACTGACATGATATCCCCACCTGCACAGGAAGTTTTGCCGTGTTTCAGAGGAGTGCAGATGTCTCCTTGAAGCTGCTAGCCTTTCTTTCTGCTGGACAACATTGAGACAGGACAGGCAAATGCTTCAGGAAGAGATCCCTGGAGAATGGCTGGTTGCTGCAGCGCTGACCCATTGGCATCAGTCACATTTTTCTCACGAGTACTTCCGCAGATTTCGATGAGCGTGCCCATCTGATAAAACAAAGCCCATCACCGGGGCTTTTCTGGTGTGTAATCAGTAATTCAGCATGATCAGGGAGCAGGAGGTTGTTCTCTCAGTAATTAGTAGCAAATTATTTTTTGGATATTTTCATTGATTTTCAGTTTGTAAAATGGTGATCTGCAGTCACGACGTGTTTCTAAGTCATGGCATTATCTAAAATTGATCTATTTGAGTATTTGTTATGTATGCAGTAGGGGTCACTCCTGACCAGACTGGTTTTCTTCTCTGGCTAGAAGAGTGTAGTTCTTCAGCTCTACTTTCCAGCATGAATATCGTTGTTTGTTAAAGCATTGTTTGCTTTTCTGGTGTACTCTATAGTACTCAGGAAGGATTCACTGTTTCCATTAAGAGATCTGCCAGCAGAACACTTTTCTTGCCATATTACGGAAAGCAGGCACAGGGAGACAGGGAATACAAGGCAAGTTCATTGGTCAGTTTGAACAAGTAACTGGGATGGAACAGTTCTGCTTGCTTGTTAAAGGTTTCATTCACTTCGGAATTACTTGTTTGTCATTTTTCTGCACTTAACCATCCTTACACAAAAACTGTGGTCCTAGCCATCTGTGCTCATGGCATCTCTTTTTTTTTTGTGCAAAGGAGTGGGTCTTGTGCCCACTGATCTGGCCAGTTCTCCGAAGAGCAGTGTGCTTTGAAGACAGAGTTCAGGTTTGACAGGCAGAGCTTAATCTTGCTGCACCCCAACCTAGAGGGACTCTCGGGGTTCCCTTAGAATCATAGAATGGTTTGGGTTGGAAAGGACCTTAAAGATCATCTAGTTCAAACCCCTCTGCCATGGGCAGGGACACCTCTCTCTAGACCAGGTTGCTCAAAGCCCTATTCAGCCTGGCCTTCAACCCTGCCAGGGAGGGGGCATCCACAACTCCTCTGGGCAACCTGTTCCAGTGTCTCACCACCCTCACAGTAAATAACTTCTTCCTAATATCCAATCTAAATCTACCATCCTTTAGTTTGAAACTGTTCCACTCATCCTATCACTCCTTGCCATCGTAAAAAGTCCCTCTCCAGCTTTCCTGTAGGCCCCTTCAGGTACTGGAAGGCTACTTTGAGGTCTTCCCAGAGCCTTCTCTTCTCCAGGCTGAACAACCCCAGCTGTCTCAGCCTGTCTTCGTAGGAGAGGTGCTCCAGCCCCTTGTTAGGTGCTTGCCACCATAGGAAGAGTCAAGGTGATTTCTTGTCTTGTGATGGAACTGATCCCATCTCTGAACACTGCTGGATGCTAGTGTTTTGTAGTCACCCATGCTATAGCCTGAGGCTCATATAAATATTCTGGAATAGAATGAGTTTTGCCTTTGCTGCACACCTGAGAGCTCCTAATGTTTGCTGTAGAAAACAATGATTAGTGAGGAAGTAGAACATCTAGGCACCATGAAGCTCTGTATTTTCAGGAATAAAGTACCAGCTTGTCTACATAACTGGAAGTAAACATTTGCCAGATGGAGATTACACAGTGCTCTTAAAAGGGTGAACGAGTCTGTTGGTGTCTGGAAGATGAAGGAAGGGAGAAGAGCTTTACTCCTCTAAGTCCTGACACCTCCCTCGCTGTTTCATAGGCATTCAGTAGAAACAATCTTACACACTTTTTCATCATTTTCTGATACACTCTGGCAGTGATCAAGAAGACAATCATCAGCAGATGTGGAAACATATTTCAAAGGGTCAAGAAAACATCTACTTGTTTAGCTGATACCACTGGTTTAAGAGAACGGTTGTGAGCTTATTGCTTAACATTTTTCTCTGCTGCTGTGATTCCTTTGCTCTCCAGGCACTGTAACTGGCAATTTTTAAGTTCCAAATAGTGTGTGCAAGTACAAAAACTAATGATCTCATATGTTCATGCATTTTCTTATTTTTAATAAGACACACCACAACCTTCTCCAAAGTTAGTAATGCTGCACCTGTCCTGAACATCACCTCCCAGATGTGACTCATGCCATAGAATGGCTTATCATTTTGAGATCTTTTATGCATTTCCTCCTGTTGAATGTTTCTTTAAAGGACATTGAATGCATTGGGAAAATTTACAAATTGCATTTATCACAACAGAAAAAAGATTACATCTGCTTTTTTTTCTATATGTCCGTTTCAAGTCTTACAGGGACACATAATACGGTGAAACAATACTATTCTTACAGTCTCAGTATCAGGGAAAAACCTGTTTAAAAGCACCAGGTAAGCAGTAAAGACAGTTTCCATACTCCATGCTAAAAATGTAAAGGAAACTAGCTTGTGACTCTTTATTGTGTAAATACACATTCAGTCTTGACTATAGCTCTGGTCTGGCAGAGTATGTAAGCATATTGACATCAGTGGGATTGTTCACATTTTTCAGGTCGTGTGCGTATTTAAGTGGTTTGCCTGATTGGAGGTATCAGTGATGGAGATCAAGATAGATGCCATAAGGAAGTGAGCATCCTTTCACTGACTCCAAAAGATATTGATGGCACTCAAAGACGTAAGCATCCTCAGCGCTGGTTTGGGTTCCTCCTCAGTGGTGGTGCCTGGCTGTGCAAACTGCCTGCTGCGAGCACAGCAGCAGCACACAGCTACCACACACAAAGATTGGAATAATTGCAGGTGCAATCACAGAAATGTAATTTAGGTCAAAGTCCCCATAAAATGCTGATGGCATTAGTAATTATTTTTTATAGACCCAGCACAGTAAATTTTTCTATGCAATAGACATTATGTACCTCAAAGAATAAACTTATTGAGAAGCACAACTTCTAAGTAGGCAATTTAGGTTGGCATTTAACGTACATTTTCAGCCTGCCAGGTTTTGATACATAGGGACTAAAGTGGCAAGGTTAGCTGTTTTCATATATAAGGCACATATTCTTGAATCATTTGGGGTTTTTTTAGGAAAAAAACAGTAACTTCACACTGCTAAGCTTTTTCAATTAATAGGTTTTTATTTAAACAGACTTTGAAAAAAGAAGACGAATTCCCCTTACTGTTGCCCTTTCTTGTAAATAAATCTCTTTTAGAATCAAAACAGGTTCCTTAATTTCCTGATAAAAGTTTAATAAACATATGCAGAGCAAAAGACGCTGCAGTAATTCTCATAGCAGAATCAGACAAAAGCTTCCAGCAATGTAAAAACTGGCTTTACCAAACTGAATAGTAGGAAACAGAATAGCTGAAGTCAGGAAGTGTATTGTAGGCATGGAACAGGAGTTGATAGTGTTTAATAGTGTGGGCTGAAACAGAAGGCTGTAGTGAGTTATTAGCATCCTTCAGAGAGTCAAAACAAATTTCCTTTACTTCTCTCCTTGTCACAAGTGAATGTGTCTGTATTTTCATTAGCTTGGCAAATAATGCGCTTTCACAGCACACCCTGGCCATTCTGGAGGAACAAACTGCACACTGAACGTGCAGCTTACTGGACAAAACCTGTGCCTAACCTAAGCATGCCTTTATGTAGATGACACAGAGTTCTTCACAGATCTACACGCATGTGATGCTTTGACAAAAGTGGCCTTGAGAACAATACCCTAAAAAAGGTATCTTATCCTTGGAAACCGGTTAGACTCATTTCCAGAAATTAGAGTGTCTTTCTTCCCTAGGATCATACTTTTGGCCACTTCTCTTTCTCCTGTCAGTCCTATTTTTACTTAGTTCAGCTGGAGTCCCGTTATCAGTCTGATGACTCTCACCATCACTGAGTGCTACTGAACTGAAAACCAGATGACAGTAATAGGAGGAACTGAGGAGTGAGTGATTCCAGTGATGTAAATGTAACCCACAGCAAGGCAAAATGCATCCAGTCACTTATTCCTCTGGCTGCCTGTGGAGGACCAATCCCTGTGAGTTAAAAACAGGATCTTTCATGGGAGTGGTTCAGTGCAGGAAGAGTCTGCGTGATATCTCAGTTCCTGCAGCATAAAGACTTATCTGTACTGTCTGAACAGTGGAATAAATAGAGCGCTTCCCCGCCAGTGGATCTGTACGTGATCTGTTAGCAGCTGAGAAGAGCCCAGCTTACCTCAGCTCCTTGCCTGTCTTTTAGACTGTGCACTGCTGCAGGTAGGTCTGGTTTTGGACAGCACCGCGGAGATTTGTCTTCCAGTTGTAGCTGGACTCTTGACATGTACGTAATTTCATAACATTCTCACAGCTTTCAGGGAGATAACAGCTTCATTTTAACACTGTACTCAGCTGAGAGTTCTAAGAGTTGCCAGGCTGTTCTTCTGTCTTTTCACTCTCAAGTTCAGTTTGGGATCTCCCTTACTCAAACTGGAGCAATGTGGAACACAGGACTTGAGGAATAATGAAATGGGAAAGATGTGGTAGTGAGACATCAGCTATGGCTCCTACAGGGCCATTTATTCAGCTTCTGTGCATTGGTAGAGACATTCTGAGAGCTGTTGAAATTGCTCCAAGAAAGTAACCTCTTGACAATTGGTGGTGGTATGAATACACCGCTGTTATCATCTCACAGACAGATTGATTACTGAGTACTTTTTAGGACAACTGTGCATGACTTGAGCTGAGAAATCCTGGCCAAAGATATATCATAAATGTTCTAATATTAGCATCATCTCCTGGAATGAGGACAGGGCTGTCCATCTGGAAATGTTGGAGTGGCATGGTACTTCTATCAGCTCCCCAGGGTTAACTCCAAGGACATCTTGGAGCACACAACAAGCTAAAAACATTAGTTGCTGAGAATCAGAAAGTTTACGGTTTGATTTGAAAACCAATGAGTTTACTAGCTTCCATTTCTCAGCAAAACATTCATTATAATGAATTATTTTGAAAGGAATCAAATTACAGGCCAGTCTTACTATTTATTTTTAAAGTTCTAGGAAATTCACGTTAACCTATGGTTTCTTTTTGCATGCCAAAAATATGCTTTGCCGATAAGCATAGATCCCACCTACATTAAGGATGCAACCATGAAAAGGCTGATGGACCTCAATGCAAACTTGCTTTCCTGATGAGATTTAATATTTCCTTTATCAGCCAGTTGAAAAAATACAAGATAGACTCCACCACAACTGAACTGAATAAACAGGCTTTAGGCATGACCCTGTATAGCCCTCGATACACTGGACTGCTGTACGAAGGCTGTGTGCACAAACTGGCTGTCAAGGATCACAGCATCAACTGGTGGGGAGCAGGCAGTAAATTGCCAGAAGTTTTAGAATTAGAGGGCTATGCTCAACCATGTAGTCTTCATGTGGTAGCATCTTTTGAGAAACAACTTTTTTTGCTGTAATCTTCTTGCTTTTTGCCATCATCTGCATATTTATTATCTGATTTCAAGGCAAATATTGATAATAAGCCAACACCCATTTGCTTTGAAAATGAGCTAACATGGGATATAGGCTACAACAGAAAGTTTGCTTTTGAATAGCTGCAGAAACAGATACTATAAGTATGCTTGTTTGTGTATTCCAAAAAGCAAATATACTTGGTTCATAAACTCAGGCATACATTTTTCCAGTGTCTACTCAGTTGAATGAGATTGATTTCAGTGAACAATATACAGATCTTGAAGTCATCTTTTTGCGGGAATGAGGGGCAGGAATAAATATAAGACAATTAGATGCCATCATCAGTAGATACTAGTCACTTCTCCATGTATACATCTACATCCTTTTCTTCTTTCTTTTGCTATGCTGTCCTAAAATTCCATGATTGGTACAAGGACATCTGATTGTTTCATTTGATATAAAGATCACAATACATCCAGGAAGGTTCCTTGCAACTAACTTTTAATGACTGATTCCTGTCATTATTTTATGGCCAATGTATTTCATAAAGCTAATTTTTTGTCAGTTGTCCAATCCCCAAACATGAACTTTTATATCTACTAACCCCACAATGAAAATAGAGACCCTTTTGTTGCCTGTGATGCCTTTTCCAGAATTTGAATTGTTTCCACCAGAGCTTCGGTCTTGCACCCACTGAAACTGCAGAGCCCAAATAATTTCCAATTTCCTTCATTCTCTCAGCAGTGAATGTAGTGTACTTTCTATGATGTCTGTAGACACAGATTTCAAGGAAACTGCTTTCTAGGATTTGTACCAAAAACTCATGCACAAAACCTACAGAAGCAGAGGTTATTTCATACCTGTAGAACTTTTGCCGAAGACAACTGTGATTCAAACTCTTTTCATTTTTTATTTTTTTTTTTGTAGCTATTATTTAAAACTATGCTGTCAAGTTTCAGAAAGTCCGGACAGACTTTTGGCTTGCACACCTTTACAGACAAGTGTGCAGCACTCAGGTGCATTCATTGGGTGCTCTGCCAGTGAAAAGTCTGCCACTGGTTTCTGTGGAGACAGAATTTCAGCCCAAATGCTACCTTTTAGGGGTGATGGTGGTGGTGAGGATGATGATGAATTCCCATCCCAAAGAATCATAGATCACTTTCAGATCACTAGAGCCTAGTTCAGAGTAGCAGATAAAGAGGAGGTGTATAGTTTATGTTATATGATGTCTACAGAGAGGCACTGGCAGAGAGTGCTGTTTAGGCCCAGCAATATGTTGTATTAAGCCAGCTTGATGTTAGGCATTCAAGATACTTGATATCACAGGTGGTGCAGAAATTGCCTCCCCAGGACTTTCAAGCTCTTCAAGTAAATTGCAGCTAGACTGTGCAGTTTCACTTTGGAATTATCTTTTTTTTGGTTAAGAAACCAGAAAGTCCGGTGGTTTTGTTGCTAATTTATGTTTGGAGTTTACGGAAGACTCAACAGGAGAGAGTAAGGAGTTCTTTCCAATTTTTACAGGTATTTTAGATTAAAAGAAGTGATCATGAGCCTTTTCCTACAGTATAAGCAATAATTATACTGAGTGCATGTATATTCACCTCCTTCCAGCATGCTAAGTTACTGTTGCAAGTTTCTGAGGCCACTGGCCTATGTCATACTTACCCTGCTCCTGTAAATATTCCCTTACAGCAACAGCAGCATCTCACTTTGGGATCCAGTCCCAGGAGTGCAATTTGTTTTTTCTTTCATCTTAAACAGTTATTTCGTTTCTTGCAAAGAATGGTGTTGTGATGTTCTTTTTCCTGTTGAATGCAGTACCTATACAATTGGTTGTGCTGAATAAGTTAAATATCCTGTATTGTGGGTTATATCAAAAACGTTTCTGACATGGAGCTGAACTACCATCACATTCTGTTAACTTTCTAATAGAAATGTTATGACAATTAAGCTTCCTGAATAGCTCAGTATTTCAACAGAGAGAGACATAAAATATGTCTGTTGGAATCCACTGCTTCCTTAGGTGACTTTTTGAACGATTTATGAGTAGTCAAAACTATGAAATATGTGGAAGATTGTGTTCCTTCTAAATATTAATAAGTTAGCCTGACTGTGTCTTTCATGAGCAGAGTGTTACCAAATAAACAGGATAGGCTAGATCAAAATCACTTTAATATGAAGAGACTCCTTACATTTAATAAAATGAAAGAGGTCTCTAAATCTTTCAGTTTAAGGAAGAGCTCCACCTGATACAGATCTAAATCCAGCATTTTATTTTTTTTACTATTAACAACTATCTATGCCTGTTGCAAAGTATGTATTTTGATAGTTAGCCTCACCATTTATTTATGGTCAAAATTCAGCAATGTTACACAAGGAAAGATGGGATAATTCAGACAAATAACACACATTTTATTGATGCACACTTGTGGTATGTAAAAAATCAAAGTAGTGAATGCATTTGTAAAGGTCTGAAACAGTTAAGTTAGGCAATGAAAGCATGATGATTGTGTTCACCTGTTTTGTCCCTTAAGTAGACTTCAAGGGCACTCCATACCCTTAGGGTTGTAGAAGATGAGGAAAATATCCTGTTGACAGTTCATCTCCATCTAGAAGTTAGAAGTCTAATTTTGAGCTAGTCCTCAAGGCTCCCTGGTAGTCACTGGAAAAAGATAGTCCCTGAAAAGATTCTTGGCTTAAATGATGTGTTAAAATGGGTCGAATCATGGTGGGATGTAGGAAGTACGTGCTTCGGTGTTTTGTTGCAGGGGACCATTGCTCTCTACGAAAGAGGTTTCTGGAATCTACACTTGATGCAAACGTCTGACTGACCTGACTTTGTGTTCTTTGCTGCAGATTGATTTTGAAGACGTGATTGCTGAGCCAGAGGGAACACACAGCTTTGATGGGATTTGGAAGGCCAGTTTTACCACCTTCACTGTAACGAAATACTGGTTTTATCGTTTACTGTCAGCTCTCTTTGGCATTCCTATGGCTCTTATCTGGGGCATCTACTTTGCCATTTTGTCATTCCTGCACATCTGGGCGGTGGTGCCCTGCATAAGGAGCTACCTGATTGAGATCCAGTGCATTAGCCGCGTCTATTCGATCTGCATCCACACTTTCTGTGACCCGCTGTTTGAGGCCATAGGCAGAATGTTCAGCAGCATCCGAGCCACAGTACGGAAAGAGATTTGAGGGACATTTCAAGGAGAGCCATCAGCCTAGGAAGAGGGTGGGGGTTTTGTGTTGTTTGGAGTGTTTTGGTGCCAGTTTTGTGTTTCCCAAAGCAAGATACAGCAACTGGTGGTGGATATACTGGCCCAAAACAAAGAATCACTTGCTCAGTTTCTTGTTTTACTGTTTATTCTTACTGGACTACTTGCCTTATTTCCCCCCTCTTCAGTCTGCATTTCTAACTGATCTTAAATAGCTATTCTTCCATGCCAGCTGCATATCATTTTGCTAGCTGTTCAATACAGAGATCGAAGAGTTGTTGGATGCCTTTTTATCTCACTCCTCATTTCTTGTGAGATAAATCCACAGTGATACTGAAGAATGACAAAAATGCTTTCCGACACTATAAAGCCATTTGTTTTATTGTGGCCAAAGAGCACAGAGCTATTGCAGCAGAATGAACGTGACCAGCTGGCAGGTTTTAGCAGAATGTTCTTTTTCAATTGGATTGTCAGTTGACTGCAGCTATTTAAAGTCATAGTCAAATATGGTGCACTATGAGTAAATTAGTTAAGTAAACAAGTTACTGAACTAATATATGTCCCAAAAATCTAACACTATCAGGTCGGAGACATTGGCACATGCAAGCTTCTCATGTGCATAAAAAGCTTCAGTCGGTGCCTTCCTGACTCATTCTCTCCTGGAAGTTTGCATCCAGTCGTTTCTCAACCTCCAGTAGGACTGCAGAAGCAAACTGCAGTTGAGAACTAAAACTGGTCATTATGGAAATGTTTTCCTGACTGTGACTTACAGCACATCCCTTAGTAAGCATTTAGGTGCTTATCTCATAGGCTTCTTTTTTTTTTTTCCCAAAGTATTCATATAAATACATATCGCAGAGATAACCCTGAATTACAAGAAAAATGAAGGTGTGCCAAACACGAGCCACGTGAGGCCAAGGAGGAGCTGCCCCTGAGAGAAACTTTTCTATTGGCTTTCAAAGCTTCCCTGTCAGCAGAAGTCAGCATGCCACTAGCACACAGATTATTTTCAGATTTGACACTTTGCTGAGTCTAAACTAAGATGCTACAAGAGATGGTTTAGAAACTCCACATTTGTGGGTTGGTTTGCTCGTTTTTAGCTGAGCTGCAACATGGGGAAGTCTTAAATGGAGGGCGTTGTGTGAAACTATCGTGTTGCAAAGTGCAGGGCCTGGAAAGCAAAGCCTTTGTGACACATTCTGATGCTGTGACCTGCAGGAGCTTTTTGCCCTCATGATAGTACTGTGTTCAGAGATGCTCTCTGCATCCTCATATGGTTTGCATGATGCATTTGTAAAAATAGTTGTGAGTCTAATCAGCTTTATTGTAAACCAGGCTGGGGCCTGAGCCTGCTCCAGGTGGGATCTCCAGCAAACCAGTTCTTGACCTCGAAGAGTGCAAGATTTGACCCTTGAGATGAGCATGGAGCTGTCTGGTACACCTACAGCTTTTTTTATTTAGCGCTGATATTTCACATATTGCTTTACCTAACACGGGAGTGCCTTCGGTTCAATTTCTGCCAAAGCATTGAAAACTTTAGGAATGCTGCATTTTTTAGGGGGAAGGGAATGGGAGGGAAGAGGGGAAAGGGTGCACAAAAGAATTAGAAAGCTATTAACTACTATTGTTTGCATTTAAAACAGACACTGGTATGGATATAGTTTTATGTTTTTCTATGTACATAATGGAGAGTGTACTATTATAGATTTTTTTCAGTATTAAAAACAAGTGAGATTGTAAACAAGAAATATTTTATCTTTTTATGAGGAAAATCACGCTGAAGAAAACCTTCTTGATTTACCATATAAACTGTATATCCTGAAAGATGTCTGTTCACTTAGAGTTATTAGTCCCTAATCCAAATACATCGCTGATCCAAGACATTTACGTTGTTATATGCTTACAGATATAACTGACACTTTTTTTTAATTCTGCATGTACATTAAAGACTACAATAAAAAGATGTTTAATGGTAGCTCCTGTCTTGACTTCTTTTTCCTTGAAAGTCATGTGAATAAATCTCATGTTACTAGGAAGAAAAGCCACATATATCTTGATAAAGAAACAGAAAACCATGTCATTTGTTTCTCAGAAAGAAAGCACAAAACAATCTTAATTTGTGGTTCAAGACCTGACTCAGAAGTTTTCTCCCCAACAAAAATGGCATTTTTCTTCCAAGTAAATATTTTCTGCAGCTAAGTAAGTAGGCCTAGTGAATACAGGATTGAATTGTTTAAATGTTAATGATGACAAATTCCTTTGCTTTTTTGTTTCTCAGTTTCCCTATATTTCTAATTAGGATAATGATGGTTACTTCTAAACCATTTTAATATCCAATAAACAGAATGATGTCATAATGGAATGAGTTGCTTTTAGTTCATTTTACATAAAAGACTTTGACCATCCAAAATTCAGTCCTGGCTTGTCCCAATAGCTCTTCAGTTAAAATTGTTTAAAGCTTTTGTTTTTAGTCCAGTGGAAACAGGATTGTTCCTAATAAAAGCTCATTAGCCTGAGCATTTAATGTATGGAAATAGGGGAATGACAGCTTTTATCCAGCCGTGTATAGACCTAGCTTGTGACATGACAATTCTTTTCTGTGCAGTTATTGTACAATAGCTGTCACACTGTTAAAACTAGTAACAAAAGTCCAACAAAATAAGCTATTACAGTTTTGCCTACAAATCTGTTAACTACGTTGTGATGTTCAAATGTAAACACCTGCTTAAGATGGTCTGTCATATGTTTTCCTGTAGCAGAATGGTGTATTTAATGGTATTTAGTAGTCCAATAGTAGCAAATAGTACATTGAATTGGACTATGGATTATGAGAAAATTTAAAATATTTTAAAAGGTAAAAGAAAGGTTGAAATGTGAAAATAAAGCAAATGAGATTCTGGTGTTCAAAAACATCTTCCTTTTGCAAAGAGCCTGATAGATTCAGGACAGACACATCTGTTCATCTTAACCATTTATAATGTCACATCTCTGAGACTCTTCATGGGAGAGGTGTGCAGAGGTGTCCCCTGTGATCGCGCTGTCCCTGGTGCTTCATTCACAGGGCTATGCTGTGGGAGAATCTGATACATGTTCTCCTGCCAGGCTCTCAATGCAGTAACACTCATGACCAACATCACAGTCACGATTCATCCCATAGCAAGATCCAGGTTTGTCTACTAGGGGACTGGACATCAGCTCTTAGACAGTAGCATCAGACAATCTCCTGTCATGGCTGTAAATGGGGTGTAGACAGTCTGAAACTTCTAGATATGAAAATCAGTGTCATAAGCGGTCTCAGGACCTGTGGGTTCAGGTGGGCTCAACACCACTTTTTCCTCTTACCAGAAAACTTCCTTGGCTGTTGTTGGCCACTCTTCTCATCCTCTGGGTCACCAGTACTTAAATTGTGCCATTTAGCTTGGACCATTTTCCTTTGAATACCCAGAGACAATGTGTGGGGGAGTTGGACACTCCAGTTAAAACCAGCTGGAGTTTTGAGAAATGAGTGTGAACTGCTTGGTTGTGTGGTTGATCCCTCTGAATTTGATCAAGAAAAGTGGACTAAATGCAGAATATTTTTAAAAAATACAGTTATTGGAATGAATGACAAGCCATTGGCTTTTATTGATGATGGAGAATTTTCATAGCTCAACCAGCCTATCTTTTGTACCGTTCTTAGGTTAGACTAGAACTGTTCTCTGTTCATTTGCTTTCATTGCCTTGTGCATCTGCTTCATCCTCCTTTTTTTTTCCTCATCTCCTGAGGAGAAAGAAAGTATAAAAGTCTTTACTAAGCTAGAGCACCTTTGTTATCTTCATCTGTCTTACAAACCCTAATTTTTTCACTTTGTGTTATCTGACACTGGGACGCCATGTGATACAGGTTATGTTATTTCTATCTTGCTTTCTTCTGCAGAATTTTTAATTAAAATTTCAATTGTACAGTACAATTGGCACATCCTGTCTTCAAGATGCTTTTCTCTGTCATGGCCTTCTGGAAGCACAGTTGTAAAATGTTGTACGTTTGATAACTATGACAATATATAAATGCACAGTATTCTCACTAGATTGGTAACTACATTTACTAAGGATGGAAAAAGTGGGAAGAGAGTGGTTAGACTCTGTACCAGCTTGTGTCCTCCCTCACAGGCAAGGCACATTTTAGTCTTGATTCGAGATACAATCCAGAAAAAGCCCTAGGCTCAATGTCAGCATGTAATTTGCTTTTGTTCTGAGAACATGAATTTACATAACCCTGCAGACATCTGAATTTCCTTGGAACGTAACTGTTGGTAAAACTCACCATAAAGGTTCCCAGGTCACACCTACACACTGCTGGGACCTACATTTGAGATGCTCCTCTGGCTGCCACCTTCTGCAGAAACTGGAGGTGATTGCTCAGAGATCACTACCAAGAGCTGGGAAATTATGCCTTTCTGAGGTTTGTAGTCCAGCATCTCACTCCTTGAGATAGAGGAGACTCCTCTCACTGCACTCCCAGGTGTAAACTTAAGCTGCACACTGCTCAGTGTGCTGACCACTAGGGTACAAATTTTATAAGCCCAGTTCTCCTTGTGTGCTGTGCAGGAACCTCTACTGTGGCATGATGACTTCCAGGAGGTGCCAGGTTGCCTTCAAGGCATTACCTGAGCTTTGTGACACCGTTAAAGTCTTCAGAGCTCAGATTTCCTCTTCAGTCAAGTGGTCATCAGTGTAGAGGGGAATGAAGACATTATGGTCTCCAGTTCTAGCACTTCTAGAGATAATTCTGTTTTCCATCTTGAAAGACTACAGTGCATCTAAGCACTGACAATCTTTTCCTGTCTAGTTATTCTGAGCTACAAAATGCTTTACACCAGTGGAACAGCTCAGAGGAGCGTTAAAGGACCAAGGGATCTGTAGTTTTGTAACTTTTTGGCAACTGTTAGAATATAGGCATTCATCTGTGACTATTACTCATCAAAACATTCAGCCTAGCTTCAAGCAACTGGAGCTCCAGATGTAGCTTGCCAGATGTACAAATTGCCAGAAATCCTACTGGCACAAAATCCTGAGTGAAAGAAGCAACACAGAAACTAAATAGTTGGTTCTAAGAGAAAAAAAATCTTGAAGTAGTACATCAAAAGGAGCAGGTATAGTCTACAGAGAGGACAGGACAAGAGAATCCCAGGGATCTGCCTTGCATACTCAAGGAATGAGGAGAAGCTATGCACAGCAGGTGTGTTTCCATCTAGCAGTGATAAATGGAGACTTTTGGAAGGAATAAAAGGAGAGGGATGACTCTTGATGCCTTTCTTCAGTTCCTATCTCTAACATTTTGCAGATAAACTGAACCAAAGGAGAATCATACAGGAGAGCAAATACAAAGAGTGCAGTGCCAGGCACCAATAGAGACAGCAATAACCAAGGCTTTATAAGTGTCATCAAGATGTGCACATTTCTACTTAAGTGTGACTTGCCTTGAAGGGGAATGACCATAGGCATGGTCAGATAGAGTTAGGTTTAAATGCTCTGACAAGTCGTCTCAAAACTTGCCTTGGACACGGTATGTATGACCAGATTCACACAAGAGAAGCCTGGCTGGGCAGACAACTGAGCCTGGAAGCTGCTTCCCATCCTGGAGAAGCACACTGGGAAGCAGGCTGGGGAACCACCCCGTGCTGCCAGCAGCAGTCAGACTCACGCATGAGAACTTCCTGAATGCAATCCCAAAGTCCAACCCAAATGTGCTGGTGGGCAATACTTAGCCTATGTTCCCTGTGATAAGCATATACTGCCTTGCCAGACTACTCATTTTATAGATATGCTCTATTTCACTAATAGAAATCCTCTGTTGTAGTCTAGATTCCTTGTAGGACAGTAAATATCCCAATAATAGGAACTGACAACTGAATAAAGCATATGAGTTCTTGTAGGTTTAGACAAGTGCCTTTGACATTTGTTCATACTTTGTCATCTCCTGACTTTTAATCTTCTGGCTTGTGCAGTATTTTATCTCTTTATTTCATGATGTGTAGACTCTGATTCAACTGTTACAGACATCTGCCAATTCAGCTGTTTTCTCTTAACAAGAGCAGGTGTTGTCACTCCCTATTAGACAATGATTCAACTACATTTGGAAGCATCTAAAATTCTGCCTGTTTCATCTGTGCTGAGTTTCTGAAACAGTCTGAAGAACCCTGTGAAACAAAGATGATTAGGGACAAAAAGCTGGAGATGTTTTTGTCAGATTTTAGTAGGACTGGATCTTTTGGTCTGAATTTGAGTGTGTTTGGAGCATCATTTCTATAGTTAAAAAACCTTCTTTGTATATTTTTAACAAGCATCCTTTGAGAAAGGCAGCTGAAAATACAGATTTACTCCCCTAGGTTGCAGAATAGTCTGATCAAATACCAGTATTCAGCACAAAGCAGTTAAAGCCAGCACTGCCCAGCTCTTCAGTGGAGTGTGGAAAGCCTTTCCATTGCAGAGTTCTCAAAAAAACTTGGACCTCTATGTGTGTCAGTTTACTCCTTCCTGGCTGAGAGACTAAAAATTTTACAGTTGAAACTATCCTGTTGTTGGATATGAATCCAAAATAAAATAAAACAAACAAACAAATGTAATTGCCTATGACCTGCTGAATCATGGATTATCAAGGACTGAAACTCAAAGCGACCCTGTTGCTGATGGCAACAAGAACTGGACTTAAATGCAGAGAGATTCCTTTTAGCACTAGCAAAAGCGTCCTGTTTGGACCCTCACCTTGGGACTTGGGGACATTGAACCCTGACTTTCTTGACAAGCAATACTTCTCATTTGGAAGATTAAACCTGTATAGAGATATCCAGGAATTCCTTCATTGACACAGACATGTCTCTAGCTCATAGGAATGCTCAGATCTACCCTGCTTGTTTCAAGCAACTTAAGGTGAATTCACAGAGCCCTGCTGCTCTGCTCAGCAGCTTCAGCCCGAGGTATTTCTTTTTATTAGCTCATCACAACATCTGCAGAAGGTCTACAACTTGCAAGAGTCTGAAAGAAAGTCCTTGCCTGCTTTCTGTTCTGATCTCTGTTCTACCCTGCCTCCATTCCAGCATGAGCTTCCAGCAGTTATGTAGATGATTCTGGATAGAAAGCTTATTCAAATAAAATCACTCTCTAGCTGCCCTTCGCAGAATCATTGAATCATTGAATCATAGAATCATCGAGGTTAAAGAGACTTTCAAGATCATCCAGTCCAACTGCCTACCTGCCTGCATCACCACTGAACTTGTCCCTGCTCAACAGTATTTCACGACCTCCTAGTTACATTCCTTTTTGTCTCTGTTTACAAACACCAGATAGAAGCAAAAAGCCTTTATTCCTTTAAGGAAACCACATTGAAAGTGGCTAAAAGCTACTAGCTAACCATTTTATTGCTCTCTGTTGAGTCCTTGTACTATGTTTCCAAATGCCCATCAGATAATGACCAATGTCATCAGATAATACTGATGTATTAGATCCAGTTCTTTCTGTATATGGTGCTACTTGCCATGACCCCATGAACAGTGACTGTCAAAAGCAAATTTTAAATTGCTTCCCAAAACTACGCTGTCCTGCTGGGTTACCAAACACTGCTATTGATGAAAGTCTGTTAAGAAATGACAGGTTTTAACAGTTTTATCTGTCAACCAAGGATATGTGGGTAGTTGCAGTCCAGATGAGCAGCCATGTTCATCCCTTTTCATGGTACATACTATGAAATTTCAGTACGTATGAACACCAAGTGATTTTCTGAGGCAGAACATAAGTCCCTGAGGAGCTTTACAGTCAGTGACTTAATTCTGCATAAAGAAAGTAACGGGTGCAAATAGTTGGCATAAAACATGTCTGTCTATTTCTAAAGACAGTTCAATAGTCTTGGAAAGCGGCATGAAATGGAATAGTCCTCGCAAAACAAGTTGTCTGTTTCCTGAATAAATTTTGGTCACACAACATAGGTAAAAACGCTTTCATGTTGCCCTGCAGAAATGTCTGTCCCATGTCTCCTCAAAAGACTGGTTCTCGTAGTAAAGAAGTAAGCAGCAGGATTTTTTAGTTCTTACTTCTTCCTACACTGATACCACTTTTCTGGTAATTTCTGTGTTGTGTTGATCTAGGACTGAAACTGGAACCACTTCTGCTATGCAAACCCTTCCATAGCCAGAGTGTAGTGATGCAATCACAGTGAATGTGACGTAAATTTAAACTCTGTACTTTATGGTTCTCTAGTGTGTGGCACTTCTCACGACAATAAGTTCTGTTCATCTAATTAATGTATGACTGATTTATTTTGCATTTCTTTTACTGGCAACTTATTTGCAGCTAAAGACAAAAAAAAAATGCAGAAAAGAATGTGTAATACGAAAATTTTGACTGAAAAATTTGTATAAGATACTTTTAGTTCAAGGCTGCTAATCCATGTACTCACCATAGCTATTGTATAAAAATCTTGGGTTTGGTTTCTAACAGAAATATTGCAGCACACCACAAAGTCACACAGAGGTTTTACAGTTCAAGAGTAAATCATCAGCTAGCAAAATATCTCCCAGTCAAAATGGAAATCCAGCCTGAAAACTTATGCATTTGACACTATGTAAAAGTCTGGCTGAAAATGGGCCTGATTGATAGGAACCTTTGGTCACAGTGTTGGTACCATTCTGTAATGAATTCTGCATTGAGGTTGAAGGTGGAAACTGGTGCCAGAGCAAATGTCATGTCTCCACTGGTGGATGCCCTGAGATTCATGTCTCCAGGCAGCATGGAAGAGCTTTGAGACAAATGGAGAACATAGAGCTCTTGAGGAAGACAAAGTCAAGCCCAAACTATGAGATCAGGCCCCTTGCTACTCTCACACAGCTCTATGAAGCCCCTGAGGAGGGGATAAGGGATCCCCAGGAGAGTTGATAGGAAGGGAGCCAGCACCTCTCTGAGAGCTTTGTCACCATGTCAGAGCTGTGCATAGCTGATAGACCCTGGTAGTTTGTGTTCATCACTGCTCTTCCACAGCTACACATGCTGACCAGTCCCAAGCAGGGGCTGAATGAACACCCTCACAGGGACCTAAAAATGCCGCTGGCTCGCTGATTAACCTCCATGGTGAAATGCAGTATAATTTAGGATGTATTTTTCTGGCTCCCATGACATCAGAACCCTTCTGCTGTTGTATATAATTATAAAAATGTCCCTCTGACTTCTTGTTGCTGAAAATACACAAGCTGTTTTGTTTTCAAAAAAACAACATGTTCTTTCCCTCTTGTTTTTCTATTTTTGGCAGGTTCCACCATGAAAACTGTGGCGATTACTAGAGCTGAAAGCTGGAGCAAGGCTAAAGATGATACCCTCTAGCATGGAGATTTATAAAGGTATCTAGCCTTTAGCTTCCCTGCCAGGATTAATACTGGGTCTTTTTTATTCATGTAGTACTCCTAAGCAGATGAAACACACTACTTCCTTGTAACTGGTGCTAAGGTCTTACTAGCCTTAACCACAGAGTAAACTATCACAAGAGGCAGATGCACAGCGGCAGAAAGGGAGTAGGCACTGAAATACACCATGCAGGACCCTGAGTAATGGGCAAAAAATGGGAGTGTAACCCTATGACCATATTTAGTTTCCACATGTGAATCTTGGCTGGCTGAAACCTACCCCCAATGCCAGTGAAGCCTGAGAAGCTGGAAATCTTTCGCTCTGTGCATACAAGCAGAGTCATGACTCACACAGAAGAGAAACAGTTTTCTTTTGCAAGAGGAACATTTTTCCTTATTGACCAGGGAGACACCCGAAAATAGCTTTGCTCTCTGAGTGATTCTGTCAGTTCGCAGCAAAGCTGTGAAGGTATGAAAACCAAAGAAGCATTTACAGCTCCAGGAATTTGCTAATAAGAAATAGAAATCCCTGTTTAAAGACAGACAGCTAAATTCACTGTATATGTCAACTCCTCAAAAACAATGAATTAAATGGAGGGAAACTCTGACTGTTCAATAAATTCCAAATGTCAGACAAAGAAATTAAATGAAGGACCAAACAATATTAATGCAAGATACTCAAAGTGTCATGCAATTTAATCTCTTTGAGTAGGGAGCTGTGTATAATCTCATTTTCACTGGGCTTTTTTTCTGGTGCAATACATTTTCAGCATCAAAAGTGAAAAGGCATTAAACTTCTGTGATAGACAGAGCTCTCTCGATCGCAAAAGGATGTTTCTTAGAAAGGAAGGACACTTCTGAGAATCTCAGATTGCTGGAGTTTGTTTCCACCAAAGTGTTGGAACTTCCGGAGTTACTTCGATGGAAACTGAAGTGAACCAAGGAAAATCCCACCCGGTAGTGAGGGAGAACATCGTTAAAAGGTATTAGCAATCAGAGCAAGGCAAACAGGACTTATTTTAATGCTTGATTTTTTTTTTCTCTCCCGGGTTGCTCCAGAGACCCTCTTCTAACATTTCTGAATGGCAGTGATCTAAACCAGGTGGAAATCAGGCACTCCTCCACCGGCACAAGCTCCCCGAGCCTAACGCGCCTCCTCCCGCCGTGCCCCCTCGCCGCCACCTCCCCGGCCCGCTCAGGACGTTTTGCCCACGGCAGCGCTGGGGCAGCGGCTCAGAGGCCTTCCCCTGGAAACACCCCTGCCTTTTTTCTTTAAATCCACGGTACACGATACTTTATTTTTACTCGTAACGAGAGGGGAATTTCCACTAGGAAAACGCCCTGGGAGAGGAGCCCGGGCGAGCCCCCCCGCGGCGCCGCCCGCCGCATGGCAAAGCCGAGCCTGCCCCCTCCTGGCTGCGGCTGCGGCTGCGGCACCGCCTCGGGGCCGAGCGCCGCCCCCAAACGCGCCCTCGGCGCTCGGGAAGGAAATCGGTTTGATCCCGCTCAACCCCGCCATTTATTTACCAAAACACCCCGGTGTGCATCTAGCAACAGGGCTCTGCCGTACTCCCTCGCCCTTCCAGAGGGGTTCGGGATGCAGGTAAAACTATGCACCTAAAGTAATGCCCGCGGTAGAAATGCTTCAGTGCCTAGATGCAATATTCTGATACAAGAAATCAACTCTAAATATGGGAAATTAAAATAAACAGACTGTAACACACTGGGTCCGGCAACCAACTTTATAAAAAAAGCACATTACTGAAGTTACTTCACTTCTACTGAAGCCCATTTCCACATTCCATCTGGTGAAACAGATGTTGTTTGACCACTTTACCAGTGGAAATGTGCCCTCTGCCTTCATTCTAATAGAGGTGATTCAAAAAGTCATCTGTTACAGTAAGTGCAGGAGTCAGAGTAACTGAATAAAGCCCTACCCTGAGGACAGCAAGAATGGATCCAGCAGAATTCTGCTTTGACTGGAATCAGCACCAGGCTTTTCCCACCAGAAAAGTGCAGTCAAAAAGAAAACATGGAAGGCACAAAATCAGTCAAGCAGACCTCCTGTCTGCTAATCATTGACAGCAGATGGATCAAGCCAGAGAAAGCTTGAAAGGAAATTATTTTTCCTGCCTGTCTTCCCTGTAAATTTTGGCTGGGACTGAGCTGAGCTAGAGGCTCCAGAAACACCAGGTAATGCAAATAATGGCAAAACATCAGGTGAACCCACTTCAGTCCACAAAGCAGCCTCCCTTAGGAGTTCTGTGGAGTAGATAAAATATATCCCTCAAGGGAGATGATAGTTCCACCTGTAACTGCTATTTTTTTTCAAGATTATGTGATCCTCTACGGGAACAAAAGTGTTTCAAGAAGCCCAGTCCTCTGTGTCAGAAGCAGCGGTGCTGCTGTCTGGCAAGCTTAGGCAGCATCATGGTTGCTTGAGTTTTAGAGGAGTAGTAGGCATGATAACACCTAGCTTGAGTTGTTGCTGGTTAACATCTGGCTGTATTGTGCTGCCTCTAATATCACAAAGCAGCCCTAGGTTTCAATTCACCAGCTGGATTAAATCAAGCAGGCAGTCCTGTTTTCAGAGCTCTACTAGGCATCGGGAGCAGATTGGTGACTCTGGCACAGTATTTATTAATAAATAAAAGCATCAGGCTTTGCATTTGAATAGACCCATTTCTTTGGCAGATATTGAAGTAATTTCTAAAGAAGGGCAAATGTTATCTCCATTATGGGGCTAGGTTATATGACAAGCTCACAGTTGGGGACTGGGTGAGATCTTGGCTCTACAATAAGCAACAGCTGCTCTCCTTGGTTAAATGCCACACACCAGCAGTCTCGAAAGTTGTCAGGTGTTGGCCAAGCACACAAAGCCCCTTAGCCAGATGGGCAAGAGCGAGCGCTGGAAAGCTGGTCCCATTATCCAGTTGGTCCTTGAGGTAACTAAAGCTTCGCAGAAGACTTCTCCAGAATCACAAAGAAGCAGCAATAGTTTTCAACATGACCTGTTTTTTATTTTTCCTCTTGCTTCCCCATTCTCAGTTTTGAAATAGTCCTCACTTTCCTTGGGCAGGGATCCAAACTTACCTGTTGCAGGGAAGAAATACTCTTTTTTATTTGAAAATGTCCTGTTGGGGAAAGTTTTGAACCTATTTCCATTTTGTGGGTTTGCTGCAATCTTTTGGATACTTCCACAGCTCTTGAAAAGATGGCATCCTTGCAGAAAGGCTACCCTGCAGGTAGCCCGCTTCACATGCATGCTTCGTTATATAGACACCATATATAAACATCATAGCTGATGTTTTAGGTATTGGGTCAAGCTATATGTTAAACAAAGGACTTACCACAGTCATTTCTGATTCTTAGTTAAGATGTCAAGCCAACATCTCTCCTAGATCCCTTTGCAAAATATAAAATGTATTTCTAGTTAATAGTTCATTAAATTACTTTGCCACATACACATTAACTTGGCCTTTCAGCTAGTGAGCCAGAGCAATGCAAACTATGGTTTGCAAACCGCGGTGCATGGTAATACGCACCTTTACCTTTCTGTGCATTTGTTAGCAAAGAGAAGAAAGCTGCTTCCCAGTGCGGGGATGGTTAGAAGTCACACGCACATGACACAAACATATACACACAATGAAAGCAAGCTCCTGCCATTGGATACTGGCACTCGTTACCATCTGACAGCTGCTCTGAACCAGATGGGAAATAGCAATTCCAGTTCTGCTCTAAGCCACATCCCAACACCAGCATCACTGCAGACTCCCTGACTGGCTTCTCAACCAAAAGGCAGCGGAGCAAGTGGGCAAAAGAGCCAAATCCCCCCTGCTGCTGATGCCATCCCTCCAGGAAAGGACTAAGGCATATTTGATGTGGAGGGAAGAGAAGCAGGGAGCAGCTTGGAAAGCTATGACCACATTTGTTCTGTACACAGGGAATGTCTGGGTCCGGTGTTGACAACCTGGCAGCGACTGAAAGCTATCGAGTTAGCTCAGATGTGATAAATGGAAGAAAAAAAAAGTAACGAGTCATCACCAAAAGCAGTAGTTCCCAACTCATGAGTCAAGCCTTCTTAGTGAGGCATGACAGCATTAAAGATAAGATATAGAAGAGAGAGCAGAAGTACTGCTGAGGCTGAAGAACAGAACACAGAGAACTGCTAAGTTTATTGTGTTTCTTCGTTTCTTTTTCACTTAAAGGTTCAAATCTCAGAGAAAAAGAACATGTTGCTTTGTCATAAGGAAATATTGTACTATAGATCTGCAAAGGCAGGAACACTGAGGAGTCATGGGTTATGAGATGATGGAGGAAGAAAAGAGAGGGCAATGAAAAGCTACAGCAATGAGGCATGCCTAAGACACATAGGGTACTACTGCCCTAAAAAAAAAGTATTAATCCAAAGCATTTCCATATTTAGAATATAAAATCAGCCAAATAAAAAATATTGTCATTAAAACACAGAGGTGGATTTAGCTCCTTACAAAGTCCAGTGAGATTCTCACAATAAAAAAATAAATCTCAGCCCTTAAAAATAAGTATTGGCAGGTATTTCCCTCAAATTGTATCATTCTGGTACCCTGCTCAAAGATAAACTGTCAGGTGATCATATATAAATATCCAGCTTAAACCGAGAGGTTCAAAACATAGGAAGAGTCTACTTCTATAAATTTTTATGTATACCAACAACTTGATACTCATAAAAAACTGTTCTACAAATAAGTGTGCTTCCCCAGATCCATCAAGTTACTGATTGTCTCAAGCATATCAAAGCCAAGAAAGGGTAAGCTCAACTTTTTCCATTTTGTTCATATTTGAGTATCCTATTAGACTTCTAAGATCCTTTTTGGTGTTCCAGTTCCACTGGATAATAAACATCTAGTTTTGCTTAGTCCAAATCTGTGTCTGTTTTATGTCTTAATAGCTACAAAAGGGATCAGGTTTTGCCGTGGATTTCTATCTTTCACAAATACTCTGGGGGGAATAATAAAAAAATTGGATATTAATTGTTGCCTGGAGCCTATTGTTTTCACTCAGCATCTTCGTCCTCCTTTGGGGACAGCTGCTTTAAATTCCATGTTAGGCTTACCGGTGCTGTAGCACTGATGTCCTGTTTGTCTGCCCAGCAGTTCCAGAGCAATACAAACATTAACTGTTGGCCTTGCCCTGTACTAAACATGAGATTATTTCATCATTTGCAAGATAGTCATCATTCACCTGTAGGATCAGGCACAAGCCCATAAATTCAAGGGATTGTATTTTATTGGCTTTAGGGTTAGTCTTGCATCCACAGTTCCTCTGTTGAAGCTTCCCTCCAGGATCTATGCTATTAAATGCCTGTGCTGTTTATAGTTCACATATTCTAGTCCACTCCCTTTAATGTCTTTCCTCCAGTGTGGGCCATGTCTAGACTTGAAAAACCTGCTTGCAAGGAAAGTTTGGGTCATGAAATATATAAAGAGAAAGACTGTTAGGTTCAGTTCAGCTATTTTTGCTTTTCTGGAGTCCCAGGACTCACCTCATCAGATAAAGAGGTGAGTAAAGCTCTCCTACTTTGGCAAAGCAAAAACCAGCAAGCTTCAATGGCCTGCTACAAACACAGCTGTCTATAGACAGCTGTCCTCCCAACGGGTTTAGGCAGCTATCGTAGGATGGGATGTCTAGGGAGGGAGACTCTAGTATTTTTTTCACTGACTACAGAAAAAGTCAAGATGATGAACTTGGACTAGCCTGACTTTATGATGAGACAATAGGTGAGATGGATCCCACCTACTGGATCCAGAGACGTCCTTCAGTGCATTGAGTAGCATTGTTCCCAATCCGAGTAAATCAGTCAGGTGAAACAGGTTTTGTTTTTTTCTTTCTTTCATAATGGTGGAACATCAGCTTGAATTTCTGAAAATGGAAATCTGAAATAAATGCTCTCCAATGGGAAGTAATGCTGCCTTCCTTAATATGTGATTCAAACGGCAGGCTGCTGAGAAATATTAACATGCAGATAAAGACACTGTGTGCAGAAGAACAAACCACATTAGCTTATCTTTGTGTAACACAGACAGGAACATGCTGCACATATATGAAGAGATGAATACATTAACTGCTTGCATGCACGCAGACACACACACACCTTGTTTGTACAAGAATAAATGGTATTACCCTAAGCATGCAAACAAATACACAAACTTACATGTGGCCCAAACAGAAATGAACAGTTAATACAAATTACCTGAATGCGTACTCATACAAACAGAATACACATAGAAAAATAATAATCTATAATCCTTTCAAATGCTAATAGATAAAAAACTGTACTGAGACACAGAAAATAGCCAGTGAAATTTTCTGTGCCCTGGTGACCAACGTGGTGACAGTTTGGGTCCCAGCAGGTGGAATTAGAAAGGGAAAATCAACAAATGGCATAGGAAAATGCACTTGTCAAAGGTATCACCTTGATGTATATCAGGTAAAATGAGACATGACAGCCATGCACTGACCAAAAACCTTGGGAGGCTTCTTCTGCCTCAGAAGCTGTAAGAGCAAAAAGGGTGCTGGAATGGCAGCCCTGGCAGGGTGGAGGCACCAAGCAAGCTTCCCCAGGCCACGGCCGGGTCACGGGGCTTGAGACAGCTATGAAAATTACTACTTACACCACTGGAACTGTCAGGTACAAGGGGCTAGAGACACCGAGTATCAGGCAGAAAAACAAAATCAAAAAATCATTAGCCATGATATTACACCCACAACTCCTGAGGCAGGTGCAGACATTCAGTTCCCCACTGCTGAGGGAGCTTGGCTCTCACAGCCCCAGGAGGGGAGCAGAGGGGCAGGGGCAATGAAATCAGGGGTGATAAAATCAGAAAGTGAAGCTGTGCATAACAACCTCTGCTGCCAATTGACTTTCCCTTGGAAAATATGCACACGCTGGGAAGAGCTGGTGTGCTCTCCAGAAGGATGCTTGTCCTTGGGTGGAACTGTTGCAGTAAATGCAGTGGGGTCTCTGAGAGGGTGTCCCCAAAGTTGCAGAAAAAGACTAGGTTGGTCTGAGAAGATGGACAACTGTAGTAAGCTGTATTCATGCAAAATTATTTTATTTAAAAGTTAGATGTAGAGGAAGTGCTGTGAACCTGCATTAATTCAACTGTTTGAGGGTGGTGAAACACTGGAACATGTTGCCCAGAGAGATGGTAGATGCTTCATCACTGGCAATTCAAGGTCAGATTGGATGGGCTCTGAGCAACCTGATCTAGTTGAAGGTGTCTCTGCTTATTGCAGGGGGGTGGCAATAGATGACACGATTCTATGATTCTGTATGAAAAAACACTTGGATCCCACCAAATAGCCATGCATGGGATTTCTAAGCCCAGAACAAGGAAGACTTAAGGGGATTTATCAGTGAGAAAGTGACAGATGTTTGTGGACTGAAAAACAATGGAGGAGTAATATTTTCCACATCAATAATAAAGACCTTTTACTCTGTGCTTTTACCTGAGCAGATCAATAAGGGTTACAAATGTTCTGAATAAAGCAATATATTCTAGCCTAAGTTCACTGTTCAAAATGCCAAGAGTTTAGGCAGAGAGCCAGGTTTAATAAAAAAGAAATAGAAGCCATGGTTTGACTAAATCATTCTTTTGGATTTCTAGACAACATTATAAAGCGTTAGTGGCTACAGTAAATAGCACGTCAAGGGCATGATTCATGGCTGTTTTACTTCGGTTGTACACTGGCTGAACATCCCTGGACTCAATAAACACTACAGTGAATCAGACACGAAAGCTGTCAAGAGAAAGGAAACACAATGATCTTTATCACTAATCTGACTATTATCATAGCACACGGATCCTGAAATCGCAACGAAGGATCTTTGTGACAGGCACATCACCACCATCTTGAGATTTGATTGTGATTTTTGTTTTCCTTGCCATTCTTCCTTAAGCCCTTCCTGGTTCTCAAGTCATATGATTAAAAACTGGTAGGTTTGTGTTGTTGTTGTTGTTTAAAAGGCACTCTCTGGCCTTCCTAGGGCTGTTTGCAAAACCTGACTAATAAAGTTCTAAACTGCAAGAGACAAATAAGAAGAAACCATGGTTTCATTGTCACTGTTTTCAAATGCTTCTGATTTTAAGCTACTGTAATCCTGGAAGGCCTTGAAATGTCATTTTGTAGAGCCTGGAGTGCTCACTAACCTGACATATATGTGGTCAAGATTTCGTATTTCAGAGTTAGCTATCACCTGTTAGGACTCAGAAACAGTTAAAGTTTAAAGGGCCATGACCTAAATAAAGGTAGAAGAGATCAACGTGGAAAATAACAAGACAAACCAGTAGCACAGATCTACCTTGATGATTTAAAACCTCACTTTGCCGGATTTATTGCTGAGGCCATTAACTGCTATGCTCAACTACAAAAACTAATGAGACCATTAAGGGGAAAACTAAGGAAAGACAGAGACAACTTGACTTTTTTTTTTTAACTTACTGCTAGTAACTACATTGTTAAATTGTTAACATTGCCATTTAGTACACATTTACTGGATTTAGGCAGCTTCATTGCCTGGACTTTGGAGCTATTGTAATTGAGGGTTCTCCTAGTTAACACAGCAGATAGTTGGGTCTACTGTGAGGAAATAAGAGTCTGATTCTCTTGATAAGAGTCATGCTAAAGGCCATGATTCCTATTTTGAAAGAAATTACAAGAAACATTTGGCTAGCTAAATTCAGATCATTGAGCTATCAACAGACAGGTTTAGAAGATGCTTGTCATTAACTGTAAAACACATTTGAAAAATAGTTGTCATCAGCACTGATTCATGACCAGCAGCTTGTGACCAGCTCTTTTGCTCATATCATCCTCATCTTCCCAAGGTATAAGATGCTCTGCAATACCTTGAAACAGTTCAATGCAATTGTAGTTTCCAGGATGGGTTCATGCTTAGAGGCTTTTCACTGATGTTGTCTGTAATAGGCCTGTTTGGGAGACGAGCAATCCAAGTACCTGAAGACTTGATGGAGATTCTGCAGGTGCTTTAAGAGCCTGGTGATCCTAAAAAGTCTTGCACAATGGCTGCCACAGAGGGTAAACCCTTACCTAATGTTGATTCTGATCCTTAAGTTTTTCTTTCAGTCGTTGCACTCCATTACATAACCAGAGGTCTGTTCAGTGCAAACACTGTACGCTCAGCACACATGTTTCCAGGTGTGTGTGAATTGGCATCAGTATTCCCACGTGAGGCTAGATAGCAGTTTTCATGTCTTCTTATATATTTTTCAGATGAATTTTAAAGCCATTCTTCAGCCTGAATCTATGCCTGTCTGCTACAGATGAGATTCATTTTGGACTTGCTGGCAGCAAAAAGAGACAGTAAGTAGTTTTGTGCTGGGTTTGCTCTTTTGTTAATTAGTTAGCACTGACGTTTGGAGATGTTACAGTGGAGCTCCCAGATCTTTTCAACTAAGCAAAAATGGTGACTTGTGCTGTAAAGATATAATCATTACAGAAGAACTTAACACAAAAATGTAGATGTTGAAGAGTGAAGGAGAAGTCATGGACCTGGGCTAAACCTTCTCTAGCACATTCAAGTATGCATGCTTGTTCAGAAGACTGTAATTTAGATGGCTGCTCACCAGTGTAGCCAGTGGTATATGGTAACGCCGGGTGATGCTGGAAGGTGTGCACCTCTATGTTCTTCCGCACAGGTAAGTCCATCAGTGCTATTCTGGTTGTTAAGGGAGTACAATGTGTCTAATAAAAACAAAATTTTGCCTGTACAATTTTAACTCTATATGGAAAAGGCCTGTTCCATCAGCAAAATGGTTCTGATCTTGCTGTCAGGACCAGCAAGAAAAACCTCCATGAGCTTATGGGTTGCCAACAGGAAAGCTATTAGAATAGAAGTAATATCCCTTGTTGGCTTTCTATGTTTGAGAAGAACAAAGATCCCTGCTCTTTTTGAATATACCAGTGAGAAAGAACTAGCATCTTCTAGCAGTGAATACATCTGTCAGACATATTCACACTACAATTCCCATTTTTTGAAGACATGAGCCCTAAATTCTTGTCTCAATGGCATAAAGGCATTGTTTATATCCTCTACAGCATATAGGGAGAATAACATTGAAATGGTCAGGCTTTGTTATACCCTCAGAAGACATCCTCCCTGTATCTTCTATACAGTTTGCTTTTTACTTCTGGTCCTTGAGCTGAAGAGAAGATAAGAGGTGACAGGAGGGGCTGTCACTTTTGGTTGACAGTGCTTTGCCAGGTCAGCGCCTTCCAGCTCACAGGAAAGCACTCGGGCTCTGTGAGTGCCATGGGCAAAGTCGAGGCCCTTCGCTGTCTCATTCCATCTCTTCAGTAGAGCAGGGTTCAGCTGCTCTAGTGGAGATTTTGCTGCATCTGGATCACCATTCACATACTTTTAAAAGTAATTCCACCTCCAGATGTCAGTGGGAGCTGTAGAGCTCCTACAAGCAAAGGAAATATGGTTCAATACAGTTGTGCCATGGTTGTGTTACAAGGGTCAACAGCGTGATCGTATTTTTAACTTCTGTTAAACATATTCCAGTGTTGTTTTGCTGTTGATACAGTTGGCAAACCTTCAAAAAGCATTGTGCAAAATGGAAAGCTTGCCAGAAAAGTTTCTTCCCATATTCACGAGGCTTGCAAAAGAACATTTTGCTTCTGTGCTTCATAAAAAGTCAAAGTTCCAGAAAGTTGTCCATATAGCTGGGATAAGCCTCGTGGACTTTGAAGACAAGAGTGGAAGCTTTGAAAAGAAGGGCTGCTCTGTGAGTTACTTACCAGCTGTATCCCCATAGCTGGCTTAAGGGGAGCGGGCTGTTTCATCTTTAACATGTCAGAGTCTGTAAGTTTGTAGATGTCCCTTATGGTCAGTTACTTTCTTCTGGTCATTGTAGCAGAGACTCACAGCCCTCAATCTCTCCAGAAAAAAAGGTATTTCTAGGCCAGCTCTGGCCCACATTTTAAAATTTCATAGCATTCGGTAGGTCAATAGGAAAGAAAGTGGCCTCCTCAGAGCCTCAGTACTTTTCATAAAGCAGCAACATAAATATTACTTATTGCCTTCAGAATTTTTGAAAGCTATTTCAGGTTAGCAGGTAACAGACTTGTACGTTTAGTCAGAAAAACTGCAGTTTTTCAGCAGTGCTCCACATACAAAGTCCTGGCAAATGTAGTCTTCATTCTGGACAGGGTAACCTTTTATCAGCTTGCTTCCAGTGGATATCAAGCATCTATGTTTAAAACTGATTTTTTTATCTTTCAAGCAAGTATAGTTCATGGCTGTATGGCAATCCTGAAAATCTGAGCCTGCTTTGCTTCTTAAGGAGACAAAATTTTATTTTTTTTCCCAAGCAATTGGTGAAGGAGAAATCACTCGACAGTCAAGATGTTCTTTCTGCCACACAGTGGTCTGCTACCTTGCTGATCATCTCCTTCCTGCTGAAAAAACTGATTATGTGGAGTTGAGCAAAATCCATAGTGAAATGTTTTATTTACATCTAAACAAGAGCCTTGGAGCTCCTAAATTAGGTGCCTCTGTTTGCAGGCTGTCTTTCCAGGCACCCTGCCAGGAGGAGAAGGGCTCCACTGGAAGACAATGCAATGGACCCAAGCTGAGCTTTCTTTCTGAACTGCTTGGTGTTTTGCCTGTAGCCAACACCACCTCCTTAAAAAAGACATTTTTAAGAAAGGAGCTTCAAAGTCAAATAGCCTCATGAATCAATAGCACGATTCAGTATTCCAATCGCTATTGTATTTTTTCCATCAGAAACAGAGTTTCAGATAAATCAAAATATTCTGCAGCAACTTTTTAATTTCATTGGAATTGTAAATTAAAAAGCTAGCTGCAAATTAATTTCTGCCGTGTTGAAACAATTTGCTGTTATCATTTCAGCTTTTCTGCTTCATATAACATGCATTCTCAAATGTTTCACTATGATCAGTTAACTAAAAATATAAGAATTCCTGAAGAGCAGGAATTTTCCAGCCCTGTTCCAGCCTGCCTTAGAGCTGGGTCTAAAAATGTATAGGATAGAGAGGTAATCTTTACACAGACCTCTCTCTCCAAAAGGCACTTCTTCAGGGAACCGTGCGTAAACAAAGCTAACATCTATTAGGCAATCCCAGGACTGAAAACATAGATAAAAAAGACCTGGAAGACAGTATATCATACTATGGTTTATGTATTTATGAAATTCTGGTTGCCATAATTCCACAGACTTTGTCTGGAGCAGGTTTAAACTATCTGAGCATATGCAGTCTGTATCTCACGCCCAGCTTTGGAGAACTGAGCATCCTCCATGAGGTGCTAAGCACTACCTGCAGGGTTCCTGCTCAGAGAATTTGAGGGCACTGTGGAACAAAGGCTTGGACTTGTCTGGGAGAGATCTCACCTTTGAAAATGCTGATATTTCCTTGGAAAACTTATGTAGCAAATCTTTTAAATCTTCACGATTCACAAGAGGACAAAATCTAACTCCTGTCTGTCTGTGCATTAGCAACTAGGCTGGATTTTCATTGCCTTGTGAGGGAGTCATTGTGTGTGAGAAGAAGGTCTGATACTAAACGTTTCTGGTCAACACCAGGCTCGTACAGATGCATCTGGCCCATTTCAGGAGTCACTGGAAATAGGTGATAACCCTCTTTATTGAGGCTGAAGAGAGAAGAAATTCCAGGCTTTATTGTTAGGAAGGGTTTATATCACAGGGAGCGGGGAGGCTGGCTTATAAATGAGTGGCTGCTGCCTCAGAAATTATTAAATTATTGGGGAAAGCTGCTGGCAGCACTGTGTACTGAGGTGGATAAAAATCAGAGTCAGAGCTGGGATGTGTCATGAAGGATTTAATTACAAAATCTCTGACTATCAGTGTCAGAATTTTGATTTGCTTGCCAATGGAAAAAATAATGTTATTGCTGTAGAATTAATGCTGTTTTAATTAGAAAAATGCTTTAATTAAAAAATATGATAAATTTCTCACTGTAAATGTTCTGTGATTGTTATACTCCATCAAAATATTTGTATTTGAAAGTGAATAATATCATAATATCTGTTTTTTACCTTTTAACAGTAGATCTCATTAGTGTGACCCTCTATGAATAAGATAATCTTACAAAAGCATTTGAAAGTGTTTATGAAACGTTAATGAGCACTGTCCACAACCTTGGGGGGAGAAATGTGCTCTTGTAACAATTTAACAGTTGGATAAACTAAGGCAGGTGGTTTATACAAATTGTTAGTGGGAAACACAGAAAAATAACACCTCTTGCATCCTGAATGCTCTTGTCCTCAATGAACAGTTTCTGCACTCTTTCTGTGTATATTTATTTTGTTTAAACACAGTTTAAAAGATTCTTCTAAAAGGCTGCTGCCGTAGCTGCAGGCAAGGTAGTATCTGGAAAAATATGCAATAATACCCTGATTAAATATGAATACATTCAAACAGACAAAATACGAGGCAGGCATCACGATGCTGTAAGAAGTCCATCTTCAGAGCCACTGGAGGGGGAAAATGGGTTTTGAAGCGCAAAGGTGAATTATCTGGTGATAAAAGTAACTTGGATTGTTCCACATCCACCTTCTTATTTCATCCCATATTCCTCCTTTTGTTGTTAGTATAAAAAAATAATCAACATATTAATGGAAAAGAATAGTCTGTCACCTGAGCTTAAATGGGAGTGGGTTAGTGATATTGCATCTGGAATCTGATACATCGGAGCCGTGGACAGTTATCCTATTTTGCTGTTATACAACAAGGGTAGAAAGGCTTTTCAGATTATTACTTTTTTAATAAATAGGAAGTGTGTGGATGCCTACGTATTTACCTCACTGGAAGAAAATCTCCCCAAGGAGCAGCTCATCAGAGCACTGTCACTCACGGCAGGGATGCAGAGAGGCTGCAGAGGGGGATTCGCGGGGGTTCCTCTGCTGAGCAGCACCGCTGCTCCTCCTGGGTTTTCTGAGAGCATCCCTGTGCCTGGCAGCTTGTTTAATGGTTTGTAAAACCACCCTGACAGAAATTTAAAGCCTCTTCTGATCTGTACGTGGAGTTATATATTCAGAGCCACTGTTTACGTTGAACTAACAAGCCACATTGCTATCGGCCAGTTTGTAAAAGTGTTGAAGAGACATTTGACAAGAAGGAGTGATGACATTTCTGAAAGATTGTCACAACATTAGTTATTTAATACTGTACTGAAGTCAAATACACTTTATTGCGCAGGGATGTTTCTATCACAGATCCAGCATACTAAATACTGAGTACTGGCTGGATTACTAGCAGCTGAAAGCAAGAATTAATTTATGCTTTGGGCACCAAAGTAGGATTCTAATAAGAAAATCTTGCTGATACTTTGTTGAATATTCAGTCATAGATGCTAAGCCTAGAACATACATAACCAGCAAGCAATTAAAAAGACAAATCCTGTTCAATTTTAGCCTCAGTAATGTTTTCTGGTTATTTTTAAGCCTACCATAGGAATGAAGATAGATGTCATGATTTTTAAAACACAGTTCAATTAAACATAAATTGATTATTTTTAGTCTTCAAGAAGCTTTGGATAATTGTTTGGAGAAGATGAAACACACATGTACAATACCCAGAGGTTTGCATTCACTGCAATCCTCTTCTTTGGGAAGCAAAAATCAACATTCATATCTATGTTGGACAGAACAGACTAATAAATGAAAAATATCTGAAAGGTTCATTTGTTCTTTGAACTATGTCTGCATAGTAGATAAGTTTTTTTCTTCAGAAGGTGCTGTGTTTCATTTAGTAGATAGATACCTGCTTATTTTCTAATCACAATATCCATTTGCTACTCACTCTTTACTCCATGTGGTTCTGCAGAACCGTTATAGGCATCTACAGGGACACCCAACTGCATCTGCCCCCTGTGATGCAGGAGATGCAGCATTGCCAGACAGGTTACACAGGCAGAACCTGTGAGTCAGGAGGAAGCAAATTTGACTTGCCCATGCAGACGAAACACCTCTAGGTCTTAAAAATATAATGTCTTTGAACTTGAGATTTGGTCACATCCCAAAGAGTTAGCAAATGGGAGCTAACACTGCAGTTCAGATACTCACATTTCAGAGTAGGACTGCCAGTTCGGTTATCTCCCCTCAGCCAGTTCTAGCTCGTTGTATCAAAGAAAGATCTTATACGATATAGTTGTGTATAACAAAGGAAGCCAGACTGACTGTGTGATAAGTAAACTAACAGGTTTACCTATCCGGTTATCAATCAAAATTAATATTGTAGAAGAGCAGCTTCCAGAAAAATCCAGAAGGCACGGCAGGATTATTTTTTTCCTGGGCACAATATAATTGCATCATACCACTGTAAGAAAGACAATTGTATTAAAATTATCCTGGCAGCTGTAGATTTGCTACAGCAGCTTTATTAAGACAATCAGAAAATAATATACCGAGTCATCTTGAAAGCCCATAGACCAATCTGACCGTGGCTTTCATCCCATTGACATCAAAGGAGTCAATCTGTGAATCATGCCTGCTCCATCAGTCTCACAGGAGCAGAAGAAGGGAGAAACAAAAGACATAAAGTATCTTGGAAGACACAACAGTTTGTTTTCACGATAAAATCTACTAACATGCCTAAATCCCATCAATTTTCTGTGAACTCCCTGTTCCTCAGTGCTTGTTACTTTTAAAGTAGCACAAAAGTCCTTAATTGGCCTGAAACTCTGAAAATTTTATGCTTGATTTCCACTAACCAAAGAATGCATTTTTTGCTGCTGTGTTATTAAAATGGGGGGGTGGGGGGGGGGGCTGGGGCAGTGAATGAGCGTAGAAATAAATGAACACAAGGAAGCTAGGAAACGAGAACACCTCACCAAGCAGTTCAGTGGACATGAAAAACATAAGTTTAACAGAGATCATAAATGCATAAAGCGTTTTAGACAAAGCCATAAGGCCCAGTAAATCATTTTATTACAGGTGGAAAATCTTTAATTCTCACAAAGAAAGCAAAGTTGGCACTGAGCCAGTGGATTTTAAATCCACAGTTTGGATAGAGGGAAACTCCTCCCCAGATCATTCTTTTTAGCATTGCAAAACCTGGCTGAGGTAGCCCATTGCAATAAACAGGAGAAAAAATCCTCAGAGATGAACTCGGGCAATTCAGAGACCTGTGACAAATCGCATAAAAGCATGAGAAAGCCTCACTTGTGCAAACAGCAACGTGAGGGACTTGAACAGCCAGCTGAAATGGGGAGAGGAAGGTTTCTGAGGATGTAAATTTAGGACTTGCTGCTGCAGCCCAAAAACCACATCAGGTTCTGAGTTAGAAAGACAATATATTTATTTTTAAAAAAATCTAAGACCATACAGCAAGAATGAGAACAGAGATGGGAAAATATATGACATTCAAGAGGCAGTTGTGCCAAGCCTTAACAAAACAGTACCCAAGCAAGTTAAAAAAACCTCCCATGCAAGACCTTCTGATCCAAATACCTGGAAAATCAGCCTGCTTGAAAGCAGTTGTAGCTAATATAAAAAGCTCAGTACTTTCAGGTGGTAAAGTGCTTATCCTACAGGTTCTTTATGCAGTAAAAGTCTGATCACTCACATGCAGGTGGTCAGTTCATGTTTTCCAGTTTCCACTGTATTCAGTACTTTATGTATGTATATCCTGAGTGCAGCCATTTGTAATTTCAACAAGCACAAGTCTTATAAATCTTCCTCTGGTGCAGCACAGACCAGCTCTCTGACAGAATTAACATTATCCCTTAAAAAAGAAACCATTTAATGATATGCAAACTCTTTTTAACATACTGTTTTCTGAAAGGTTTTCACCTAAATTAACTTCTGTTAATTCTTCTAGTGAGAACTAGCCATTTACTGGACAAAATTTCATGTTTTTCAAAAAGCAGATTACGAGAAATCTAAATTTATTTTTTTTCCTTTAAAAACCCAAAACATTTCAGGATTGTCCCTGTGGTGGTTCATGAAAGCTGTAGCTGTCTCCAGTTCCCTCTGTTGCCCAGGTTTTCTAGCTGGACTAGATATCATATAACGAGTCCTACAGCCGGGAACTCACACAGAAGGTCAAGGGAGGAGCAGTTTGTTTAAGAAGCCCACACAGCTGAAGGCTTTGGAGTATGAAGCATGCAGACTACTGCTCCCATGAGATGCTTGAGGTATCAAAACAAAACCATTTTCAACAGAAAGCATGAGCTTCATTTTTCATCATAAGGCATAATTTTCATTAAGAAAAATAATTTCTGAGCAGCTCCAAAAACAACAGTCCAGTGGCATACACAGTTCAATAGCTTATTAAATCTGAAATGGGGAATTTGCATGTTATGAAATTGGGGCATGGCCAGGATATTCTCGGAAAAAAAGAACCAGGGGACTTTTGCTAATCATTAACAGTCACAGATGCCAGTGATAACACCTCATCCAAAACCTGTTACCTCCAAAGTCCTGCACCTCCCTAAGACCATGTGAAGGAGGTAATCAGGAGAGATTCAGAGGAAAATTAACAACTAATAAATGCCTATTTTTGCCAAAGCTGAGTAAAACTCCTTTCTTTGGCCAACAAGCAAATGAATCAACATGTGTAGCTCTGCAATAAGATGGAGCAGTATTTCCTACATTTGATTGTTGGTATTATTAGAAATACTGAATCAACAGACAAGATACTTATTAGCAAAAAAAGCATCCAACATTTTCAGCACAAAGTGAAGCAACTTACCCAAGTATGTGTTTCAAAACCCGAGTGCAACACAGCAAGTCAAAGTACTGTAAGGTTACTAAAAAGCTCTTATTCCCTCAACATCAGGCAGCTGGGGTTGTTTACCACTGTGGGATTTATTCGCAGCCGTGAACTTGTAAAGGCTCTCAAAAAGTGGGTACTACCTTAGGGTCATATTGCAGCATTTTAATGAAGTTTTTCCAGCAAAATATTTGCTGCCCAATGGCTCTAATAGTCAGGACCTTCATTTTCTCTCAGTGATTTTTCAGCACTCTGAGAGACTATGTGAGAGGCAGAATAAAAGGAATGGCACAGCCCTGAAAAGCATCACCAGAAAGTGGGTGACTGTCTCAAGAGCAATCTCCAGCCCCATGGTCTGTCACCCTGCCTGAGTGCTGCCTTCGGTGGAGGGATGCGAAGGACAGGCGACCGGGACAGACAGGAGGCCAAGAAGCAGCCAGGAAGTCTGTTCATAATTGCTACAACAATCCTACTGTTTCAGCAGCCCTGGCATGAGGAAAGGCTGACCAAGGTACATTATAGAAGGGTTAGATAACAGAGACAGTGGCTTGCCAAGAGTAGAAGCCAATGTGAAGAGGAAAGCTTATAATAGCTGGTCATATCTATATAATAGGTCAAAAATCTGCAAGGAAAATCCCCCATTAAAGGATTATAGTTGCAGAGCTGTCTAAAAGAGGGGAATATTTGAGCCTTCCTACATTGCCATTCACTACAAACTTCCTATTGTATTTCTGGTCCACTCAAAATTTCAATACAGATATTTTGCAGAAGTTCTGTGCTTACAGAAACAAAAAAAGCAAAAATCAAATGAGAAAAGGTGCAAAAAGAAGAAGTTAGAATGATCAATGGTTCATTTCCAAGGTGTTTAGTGTTTCCTGAGTTGCATTTTTTAAGCAGACTTTATAAAGAGATTACTATATTCAGAGTTCATAGTGTTTGGGTCTTTCTATATTAATTCTGACTTGGACTGTAGAAGATTTGTTGGAGTCAGACTCCTCTCCTGAAAACTTTATTTCTTCACTGATTTACATTTCCAGTGTTCCATCAGGTAAGAGAACGCCCTAAAATACAATCCTCTCTTCCCCAAAAGCTGTGTTTGAAAATGTATCTGCACACTATTCCCTGAATCCCACTTTCAATTTAATTATTTGCTGATAAATGAGAAAAACATCAAACCTCACGCTATTTATGAATTCATAAACTAGTGTTTGGCTCTGCTTACACTGTGAGATTAAGACAGGATTGCAGACAAGCATGAGGACATTGAACTTCATGTCATGCTCTCCATCCATGGATGGATTCTTTCCATACACATCCCTGCCTATCAGTTTCACTGAAAGCGCTCATGCGTAGGGCAACCCATGAATAACCTGTGGCTGTAGAGTGGTTCAGGGAGCCCGACCTCCTCCATGCTCATCTATTCAGGTCACCCAAGAGGGTCCAGGTGCCAGGGTGGTGACCTGACCCAAGCTTTCTTCCCCAGGTGTATCTGCATGAGGCCACAACAAAGCACATACTTACTTATAAACAGCGTAGAGGCTGGGCTTGAGCAAGGGCCTGAAACTAAAACAGCAGGTTAGTCATGTCAGTGGGGCTTCTTCTACACATGGCTGAAGCAGTATATTGCATGTCACTTGTCCATGCCCGCAATCATTTCCTCAGGAAAGAGCAGGACTCTGTAAAATTTCATTTGCAAATGTATATGAAGATCAGTCAGGCACAGTAGAGAAAAGGATTACTTGGATGCAAACTGGGCTGCTTGTACCTGTCTATGACAACAATAAAAAATACAACACTTAGGTGAAATTGCTGACTCCCTAGTCTTTTGGTTTGAAAATATAATATTGATATTGACTTTAGATCTTGCCTGATTTACTTTAATTTGAGCCAGACCTCTACAGAAACCTGTTGCCTAGGTAACAAATGCTGTGCACCATAATAAGGCAAATTGCTGTTGAAATAAATAGTAATTATGTCCCTGGTTTCAAAAGTATTATCTTTCTCTTTATTTTAAAATATCCTTGGGTAAGGCTTTAAGCACCAGCTTAGTTTGTTCGTATGGTCTCACTGTGTGGCGACTGGGGGAAGGGAGAGCACACACTTGCCTGCCTCTGCTTCCCTAGCAGTTCTAATCCTGTATGTACAGATATTTTCAAACAGTATTTATTTCCTCAAGGATGCATCACTACAAAGTGTAAAATTCTTGTCAGGAAAGAGCAGGGGTTGACATTATTACTGTTCAGCATTCCTTACAAGAATAGCTTACAGATGAACACCATAGGTGAGCCTTGGCTTACCCAGGGGCTCACAGCCTTTGCCACACATTCTGAAGAGTCCTGCCCTGACCCAGGGCCCGGCATACCCGTTCACATCCATTGGGCACAGGGTTTGTTCAGCATATATGGCTCTTCATCTAATAGGTTGGTGATTCACAGGCAAGTATCAGCTCAAAGGAGTGAATAGCAATGTCATGCCTAACATTCATCTATTTGTACTCATGAAGTATTTGCACTGGAAAAACAAATGTGGAAGGCTTCTTTAATTTTTTCCCTTCTTCATGACTTTTTGGTCCAGTGTGGTGGTCTCAGCTCTGGTAATGCACCACAACTGGCCTCGTGAGTGCCCCAGATCAGCTGAGAAGGAGCACTAACTGTAGGAAACACTTGTTCACATGTATCCCGGGGCTCCTGTCACAGCCTACCACCACACATCCGAGCCAAAGTCCCTCACTCTGTCTATCTCTGTAGTAATCAGGCCCCAAAGCAAGGAAAACCATTGCCAAGCAGATATGTGAGTAGTACACTGTAGTGAGACCACCCGAGAGACTCTAGACCCATCATACGTGGGAGCCCTCAGACAACACATCTGAGGGAAAGGGGTATATAGCCTCCCTGCTTGGACCTATTGCCCACACCGTGGAAGAAGGATGTTCAGTTTATCACTGCACAACAGCTCCTCTACAATCTGCAGATGGGTACAAATGCTCCTCATGTATTTCTCTGCAGGTAGGGGGGTGCAGAAGACAAACTTATTAGGCTGTAGAAGGTATCTGTCTGGAAAAAGTGACAGCAAGTCCATCCATACGTGTACTTTCTACTGACACCAGATCTGATGGTTACGATGACCTAAGAAAGTGGAGCTGTGGTCCTCTGAGGATGGTAGACCTCTGGAGTGGTGGCACTGTCTTTAAAACATTCTTCACCTTAATGATTTTCTTGTGATTTCCCTGGTGTTTCTACCTTTGTCATATGTTTCCTTCTCAGAGCTTTCCGGCAGTCTGTCTGATAAACTACCATAAATCCCAATTTAACAATATTGATGTGACAGCAGCTGGGGAAGAGAAAGGATATAAATAAAAGAAATGTTGAAAATGCCACTTGGCTCAGGAAGGTGTCTTCTTTCCGTTAGGAGGAGTTAAGTCCTGGGGTGAGGTCGGACTTGGCTTCAGGAAGAAGGGGTAAGGCCAGTCTTCCTCTTGGCTTCTCCTCTAGTCTTGGAACAAGTTGCAGCCCATGGGGACACCCCTGCATAATCACATCCTCACATCAGGTTTTCCCAGCATGGCTCAGATTTGGTCAAGGCTCCTTTTGAATGGGGCCAGGAGTACATTTTGGGTATCCTTATATGTCTGTTCCTGGTAAGCTTTGCACACCTCTTTGGAAATTCAATAGAAGTTTTGAAAGTAAACTGAGCTGAAGTGACAGCAGTTGTTGTGGTGTAAGCCCTGGGACACTGCCCAGGCAATGGGTGCTTAGTCAGCCTTTAAAAGCTCCATCCTGAGAATAAAAGGATCAGCCATGGAAAGTGAATTTTCACCTACTTTGACTACTTTCTGAGACTTCCAAAAATGTGCAGAGCATGGATTCATTGCCCTGCTGAGAAAGAATGACATTTTCTAGAGCTATCAGCCCAGCTTATTTAATGAGCCCTGAAACCACTTAAAAAGTGCGTGTATGTGCATGCATGAATGTATGTACAGGAGGGCAGGGAGGCAGAGGGAATCAGAGACACCTTATCAGAGAACATGATCTGTTTTTTACGGAGTTTGACACACACAATCTTATCTAATTATTCAGAACATTTAACATCACCTAACTCCAGATAAAAATCTCTTTCCTCCTCCCCTGCCCCCTCTTTGCTGAAACCTGATACGCAGAGACTAATATGGCACAAAACCGTCTCATTGAGCTTTAATATATAAGACGACAATTCGTGGCCTTTGCCATTGATTGCCAGCCAAGTTGCATATGTCTCCAAGTCCCTGTGGACCACCATTTGTCACCACACTGACAGTGAAATATGGCTCAGCCTTATTGTTCTGCAGAGGTAACCTCAGCCCCAGCAGGCTGGTGGGAACAGGGGGCAGTTTGCAGGATGTTGCGCTGTGTTCCCCAGGAGACCTTGTGCTGTGCACCCTGGATAATCCATGGGGTTTAGGAGAGGTCACAGCCATCAGGGTGATGAGAGAGCTATTCCTTGGAACAGCTTTGGAAACCAGGAGTGCCAGCATTGCCAGTCCAGAAAGGACAAACATGTCGTGCTTTGGGAAAGATCATTATAGTTTGGATGGAAAAAAAAAAAAAGCACAAAAAAAGCCTTCCTCACCAGTACAATGTATTTCTGCAGTAAGCTGTTGTTAGTGAACCTGTGCTCTTCAAACTGGGGGTTGCCGAGTCCCTCCCTATGCACATTTCATTTAGGCAAAGGAAAGAAACTCTGAATCAGACTGTTTACTTGGGAGTAGCTGCTCTCCCACTGTACCAGCCAAATTTGCCTTGTAGGCTTAGAAAAAAAGCTAAAGGCCAGGCAGGCTGTCAGACAGCTATTCTTTAACATTTGGTGCCCGTAACTGAACGGGTACAATTGCGAGGACACTTTGCATTGTGTGAAACAGGCATGCTTACAGTCCAAGCAACTGGGTGCTCAATCTGACTTCTGCTGTGTGGGAAAGCTCTTTGCCTCCAATTACCATCTTTACAACAGGCACTGAGTTTCCTAACTGACTCCTGAGGTCTCAAATTAGCACCCTTCAAACCTCCATTTAACACTAGAGATACACACAAAAAACCCTTCTGCCTTTCTACATTTCTGCAGATGACTATACCAGAGCCATCTACATTTTGGGAACACCAAACTGTTTGAGCACACAACTTCCATTTAAATCCTAGCAGCACTGCTCCGTACCCAGTACCACAGTATTGTGATCCTTGCCAATCCTTTGAGAACTGACTTGATAACTAGGAATGCATTTAATCCCATAGAAATCATGTTGTGATTAAGATGCTGGTATCCCAGTTAATGTTTTTATTAAGTACCTGTTTGGGATGGCAGAAGTGCTTTCCTGTCAACTGAAGTAAAACTGCAAGAAAGCCATATGAAGCCAGATCAGTGGTCCAGTGCCATTGGTATCCTGCCAGGCACTGAACAGCCTCTGACCTTCCAATTCTATCAAATGGACTGCTGGGCCATCTAAATAAAGTTTCTCCCAATTCTTCCCATCTGAGGATGCTCCTGATCACGTGCATCAAATATTCAGAGGAAGCAGAGACTGCATCTCCTCCAGCCTGTCTGAAAGCTCTATTTGCTGCTCGTACAATGCTAAATATTTTATGCAAAGCTGAACAGAAGCAAAAGCACAAGAAAGCAAACAGCCAGACACACCTTGGAAATGGAGATCTGGGATCTCCCATCCCACCAGGCAGTGGAAGGATCTGAGTGCTGATTCCCCTCACCTCAGGAGATACCCCAGATTGCCAGCTACCAAAGACAAAGAGAAGGAAAGCTCTCCAGACTGGTTATGAGAAATGAGATGGGGGACCCCAGCTCCTAATTTAGCCAAGGTTTCCAGGCTCCTGACCCACCGGGTAGTACCCTGGAAGTGGTACCTTCCTATCTTTTAGCATCCTAGGCTGCCAGGTTTATCTCACGTGTGATTCTATATTTAAAAATGTACAAGAGCATACATTTTGGTAAAAGAATAAAAGCCTTAATTCTAACTGCAAATATTTGTACTTCTGCTTCTAAGCACTATGGTATTTGACTCTGCTCAAATTAAAGCCCCAAATGTTAATCTGAGGCTCTAGTAGCAGCAGGGTGAATACAAGCTTTCTTCTTTGTTTTCCCAATGACCTTAACCACTCTCTCTAGAAACAAAAATTCTTCCTGAGTATGCTTCCTTGATTTCTGGCTTGTCAAAGGAGTATTGGTGTGATAAATCCAGTAGGAATTCTCTTGTCACATGTAAAAAGACCAAGTATTTCTCTTTCTAGTGTTTACCATTGCAGAGTAAGGAGGAAGGGAGTCGGGTGGAGTTTTTTTCTATTTTGGTCATTGGACTTTTATTGGGGGAAAAAAACACATAATTATTAATTATGCTGGGGTTTTTCTATTCATATTAGTATTTTCAAATTCTAAAATTAACTCTAAAATTAGATTAGTCTCCCTAAGAGAGGATTCAAATCATTTAACAGTAGAGTAGCAATCAGAAGAATATAATAAAGGCTATACCACGTCAGACAGGTAGGTCCACCCAGCCCAGAACTCTGCCTGCCTAACGTCAAAGGCCTATGAAAGGGTACTAAAATAGGGTCAGCATCCAGTAACGGCCCCTCCGCCTTCAACAATTTGCAAGTGCTGAGCTTCAGTTTGCATATAATAGACCTTGACGGGTTTATCTTCCTTGTTTTTTGTAGAAGAAAGAAGAAAATACACTAAGGAAATTAGATAAATGTCAGAATGCTGCTAAAGTCAATAGATTTACACTTGAATAAAGCTGGTAACAGATAAAAAAATAAAGGTACATTTAAAAATAGACTATAGATAGGCAGAAGAAATTATCTTGACTGGAATCAACGGGGATATGTCATGGTACTGTTTTATCCATCTTCAAGCCAACTCCCAGCTTCAGAATGTAAACTTTGAAGTACACAGTGGTTTTCCTATATACTATTGAACAGCCGCGCTCTTCCATTTGATTTCATTTCAGCACATTTGGGGTGTTTTTATCGCACAAATAGTAATTTCTTTAGCAGTATAGTTTGCATTTTCATTTCTGTTTGAAATCAAGCTCTTGAATATAATGCACATCCTACAAAAAAAAAAATAAAATACTGCTATTCGTGTGCATTGTAGATAGAGGTTATAATGGAAAAGTCAAACGATCTCAAAGAGGACAGTTGACTCACTCTGTCTTCCCTATGGATGGAGACCCCCTGGTGGTGTGTAACATGTCAAACCAGGATTGCCGGCCATTTCTGAAGAGCTGGTGCAATGGCCCCACCATCTCCACCCTCCATTCCCTACTCCCAGAAAGCAGCAAAGCAGTGAGTGTGTGTGGCTTGTAACTCAACCTTGATGCATTGCAGAAGTTCAGAGAGGCAGGCAAGAAACCTGGCAGCCAGGGATGGGGCAGTGTGGAAAGTGGCTGTACAGCACCAGCTAAGTCTCTGTCAGCTCCTGTGCCAGGACCCTCTGGAGGATTATCTACAATCCACCTCCTTCAGATGATATGCTTGATTGAAAGGGTCTTAACATTTCTTTTGAGAATTATCCAAAGCAGAGCTATACCAGCAAGAACAGAGAATCATGTTATGATGGATACCACACAGAAACTTATTTTTACTGGCATGGTAGAAAACCAAACTCTGCTGTCCTCCTAAAGTCCCTTGGATATGGATGTGGTCAAGCTAAAAAAAAACATCATGAGAAAGGAGGTTTGGATTCTGAATGTTTTTAGGATGTAATAATCACAGGATACATCTCCATTATACTCACTGTGTTTTCAGTCCTGAGAGGTGTTTCTAAGCTAGTTTTAGCTTAGTTCTGACAACAACAGAGCTAAGGAGGCATGGACTGTAACAAGTCAAAATATTGAATGTTTCTGACAATTTTACACGAAGCTCATCACAAGAAGGGCAGTTCCTTATCTCCGAGAACACTGATCATTAATCTGAAGAAGAGGTTCAGTCCTGGGTATGACCATCCATCAACTGCTGTTTTCTTAAAGCATTTCAAGGGTCCTAGCTCAGTTTCAAGTGAACACGTTCAGACCACAGAAACAGTCACACCTTGTACCTTCTCACATCTCCCTTAAGCAGTCCCAAACGGGCCATGTTTTTGCTCTGAGAAAAAGTTCCTCTGTCAGGGCACTGCAGTTCAGAAAGCAAAAAAAATTCAAACTTACAGTGACATTGCTTCAGGGAGTGAAATTTTAAACAACCCCTCCCTGTTTCAAGACTATAAATAACTCAAATATTTAAACTTTTTGTGCTATGACTGCCTGGAATAATACATGTTTACCTCCCATATTTCTTAAAGTAACAAGAACAATACTGTGTAAAGCAAGACAGAATAGCCACGAGCAAAGTCTTAGGCATGAACTTAATTGCATCCTTACAGCTGAAACTTAATCGGAACTTTAGCTATACAAAAAAGCCAACAAATAATAATGGCAGGGTTGGATCATGAGAGGTTCTCTAGTCTTCACATTCGAACATAGCCAGATTACTTAAGCAGCCATCTAGTGAAATTAATTCCCTTCATTGGGAAAAAAACAGTGTATGTATATAAATGAACATATATGTGTGTTTGGAGAACTAAGCATAAAGGTAACTTCAAATTAAGAGACTGGCATGTAAACATGCTGATGACAATCCCTCTAGTCCCAAACTGTGTTTTACACCCCCCCCATGAACCTCTTCATGCAATACCTGTGTATAAGTCTTTTGGTGCTGTTTCAGATCAACTCAGGAAAAAAAATAGGTTCTCTTTAAAGTGGGATGTGTTTCCTGTGACAAAGCAAAGATCGGGCTCAGTGGTGAGTATAATGGTGGCTCTTCATGCAGGTGCCCTGAAAGAGAAGAACTGTGAGTAGTTCTGTCTCACTATATAGACTAGTTTCAACTCACACTGCACAATTTTATTTTGCGTGTATTTTCCTGTGTTTTCTGGAACACAAGTTAGAATGTGTCAGTTATAGAAGTTAGTTATATAGTTATAAAAGGTGTCAGTTATAAATGCGCAATTATTACCTGGAACTTCTTTCTGAAACAGAACATCAAAATGACAAGATTAGACTAGAGATGACAGTAATCACACCTGTTCTCATACTCTAATGTTTATTTCAAGTAATAAAAAATCAACTAATATTTAGGCTAATTAAAAAAATGAGTAGTGATAAGTGCAAGGTATCCATCTTTCTAACTCTTTTTAGGAAATCAGGAATGTTTACTTCAAAGACAGTATATTTTCCTCCAGAAAATTTTTATTTCTATATGAAAAGGTAAGTCACAAAAAATCGCTGACTCATTCCTCAAAACTCACTTTTAAAAATATTTTTATTCAAATTTACTAACTTATCTTTCTAAAATGAAATACTGCAATATATAACAAAACCCATGCAGCTGACTTCCATAAAGCAAGATGATGAAATCTCTAACACACTTCAAAAATTATTTCCAACTCTCACATTTCTCCAAAATTTTAAAGTTTAAAGTCCAGTTATCTATCATGAAAAATTTTATTTGTTGTCAAAGTTTTCAACAAACTGGTTTTATGGTTGCCAAATAATATAAGTCCTCACTGCTTTCATCAAAAATGTTGTGCATCTGCAAATAGTTAATTACAGTTATAAGATTCAAAATATTCTTGCAGTTATTTATTATAGTTTGGTATGGCTTTTACTTTTGTCTTCAGTGTTTTATTTATTTTCTTAGTTTATTTCTGTATTTTTGCCACATAATGTTCTCTCTGGAATTTAGGGTGTCATTCTGCCTCCAAACAGACTTTTATAGTACCTTTCCACTGTCTGAAGTATTACGGTAGTTTCTTCAGTTTATGTGAAGGGTTGCATTAACCAGCATTTCTATCCTGCAGTGCTGGGAGTAATTCTTGAGACAAGAGCCACTGCCCTAAGGAGAAGTCAAGCCCACGATGATAATTTTGTTTATCGTGAAGCCTCACCTTGCAGCACAGCCACCCAGCCTCAAAGTGCTCTGGACCAAACCTGTTCCTCAGCAGGTAAGGTGTGCCCCTGGGGAAAGGTGACGAAGGTGGAGAGTTGGAGCCTTCTGAGAATGTTGCTAGCAGCGCCTCACTTCATCCTGCCTCTGAACCCAGCCACGCCAGAGCAGATGTCCACATGTCCACTCACAGAGCTGCTGGGATGTAAATACACACCTGTTCTGAAAAATGCCGAAGGAAAGCTGAAGCAGCAAGACAGACATGTACAATGTCTGATATCTGCTCTCCAGGAGTCATTGCTAACTTATCTTTTAAATATACAACTTTCTCCATTTTACCTTTTTAAAGACATAGAGTTATGACCATCCTTCCACTCCTAGACTTTATACTTTGAGTGAAGAGTGCAGTTATGTGCTGACTCCAGCTCCCTTGAGGAAAATACTGAGACAGGCTAGGTTATGTCTCAAGTTTCCCCTCAGGTTTCTTATTTGCTGTAGTCTAGTCACTTTACAAGTAACTTTGTTTTCCATTGGAGTTTTAGTCCATGATGGCTCTCGGGTTGGGAATCACCTAGCATCAGCACTAACTTTCTAAGAAGTCAGCTCTACATTTGTTGTCTGGGCTGCTGAGGGAATGCTAAAAGTGAATTCCAAAGTAGGCAGACTGGTTGCTCTCCAGATAGATCCATCTTACTTCATTGACTGCAGACAGGATTTGAGTAGCTTACATTACACACTAGGCTTTTGCAATCTCAAAATTAGGTGCTGTGAATCTCATTTTCAGCAATTACAAGAGCTTGAGCTTTATGTTTTGAATCCTGAGATGATGAGCTCTGTGAAAAGGAGCTCATCAACAAAATCCAGGGGCCTACGTCAGCTTAACAGATCCGGTGGGTATCACCAGGAAGCAGATCCAAGCACTTGGTTCCTCCAAGCCCCCTGCTTTGTTCAGAGGTGTTGACCAGCACCTTTTGTCTTTACTCCAGATTTTAATCCAAGTGTGCTCTGGGCAATCTTGTCACCGTAACTATTTCAAATACCAAGAATAGGAAGCTCTTATTCAAATTTTAACCCTAAAGTCCACCTACACACACAAACAAAAAGATTTACCCTCCTTTGGATGTACCTGGAGAGCAAGTAAATTATCCCACTGCAGACTACAGTTATACCTATATTTGTTTTAACCTGGTATTTTGCAGCGAGGATGCTGACTAACTCAGTCAAAAGTGGATAGCCTGCCAGTACTTTCCCATAATTTCCCTTGAGGGATAAACAGATTCTCCCCAAATTGACTGAGAAAGCACAAGGGCTAGGAATTACACAGCCAGATAGATGCAATAAATCATATAAACAAAGAAGACACAATTGTACACATGTGGGTGTATATTCTCAAAATATGAAACATTCAATTATTATTGAGAAAAGTTTATTGGTTCTGAAAAGATTTGTTTTCATAGACCTCTGGGACTGACATTAAAAATGGTAGAAATAGAAAAGGGTTGAATACAGCGACAAGGATGATGTTCAGAAAACAGGTCAAATTGATTGGGATTTGCCAACCTGGAAAAGGGACAATGAGGGGGAAATGTAAGAAGTACAGAGAAGTGAAAGCATCACAGAGAAAAAAATGTAAAGAAAAATTATCCAGTATTTTTAAAAATACAGGAATCAGAAGAAATCAAACAAAATGACAAGGCAGAGAAGTTAAATCAGACACGAGGAAGTGTTGGGGTTTTCTTCTCACACAGATTTTAGTTAACCAGTGGAACTCATTGGCAGAGGACATGGAAGGCCAGAAATATATACACAAATACATAACATGATAGGAAAAATGGATGGAAGACATGTCCATCAAGAGCAATGAAGCAAAAGCCTGTGGAATTAGTAAATGGCTCAGGAAGTCCTCCAGCCACAGTGCTGGAATCTGGGCAGGAAAACTAGAGAAAACGTTCCTGTATGTTTGTGTTGTCTTATGCTTCTTCTCCAGACACGTGCTGTGAGTGACTGTCAAGAAGTTTGATGGATTTTTTTGACTTTTGTCCTGATCAAATATAGCTATTTTTATATACTTATGTAGTCAGACTCTCCCCCAGGATGTCTCCTTCTTCGCTATGGTTATAAATACTTTCTAAAGTTTCTCAGTGCAACCATACCTTCAAAGTGCATTTTGTCAAAGCCGGTGAATTTTCTAATATTTCCCAGGTACATTCTTTTCAGGTTATCTATTGGGCCTTTGTCTCCACAAATTCAGTAACTTTGTCATATCGGGGACTCTGATCTATATTTCTTGATACAAGCTTTGGGATATAATGAGTCTTCCTCTCCACATGTGTTCTTTCTTAAACCTTATCAAAACAAAGTGAATATTTTTTTTGTGAGAGAAATAGGAAAAATATATTTAGTGATATTCTTGCCAATATTAAACAATAAAACTGCAGTAATGAGTAAGCATGTTATGAATACCAAGTAAGGTGAAAGCAATGATTAAAATAAATAAACAGAAAACTCCTTTCAGCAATTCGAGGACCATATTTGATGCAATGCATTTTTTAGCTAGCCAGCAGAAGTGTGAGTATGAGTAAGATGCAAGAGCTAAAACCAAAACAATAAGCCAGTGTTCAGACTTACAGAAGAAGGAAGTATGAGCAACTTAAAAAGCAACTGAGAACTGGTAAATAAAGAAAATAATAAATGCAAATAAATCACAGCTGCAGAGGGAATTACAGAAAGTTAAATGTTTGATGATGTGAAATCTGAGTAGTTTAATTCTAAGTGTTAATTATTTCAAGTGTCTTTTGCAGCATGCTGAGTCTAGTGAAACAGTATGAATCACTGTCTAGCCTTAAATATGAACCATAATGGAGTTTATGCCAGTGATGGTGTCTGTTTTCCCATTTTTGTACTAAAGCAGTCTTCAGGCATTGTTTATTTACGGGGTTTAACGCCCTTTCCCTACCTTCTGTTTTGTGTTCGCACAGCACAACAGCTCTTCTCTCACAAATGTTTTCATAGCTGACGTCTAAATATGCAAAAGTGCTATTTTTCATTGCCCTGAAGGGATGAGTTGCTTTGATACAAATATTGATATCACTGGTTTATTACAGCTGCCAATAGTTTGGTCTCAGAATGGACTCATGTTGCACATCAAGCTGCAGCAATGTTTTACTAGAAGCTCTGCTTCAGATCTTGATTCCCACATGTACGGGATTTGGCCATCCTGGTGCAGTTCTTCATAAACTCAAAAAGCAAGGACAGCACTGAAGTTGCCATAATGTGTATTTTTTTTCTCATGCCTTGATTCATTAGGCAGTCACTGATGATATGCTGAAGGAATAGTGCAGATCCTTCAGAAAAAAAAAAGAGATAGCTTTGCTTTTTTCCCTTTTTCTTGATTAATTTGATCCAATAGAATAGAGCACTTCTCAGTCCATGTTATTTATACACCCGATTACCAGAGGTGAAAGGATTCCTCAGATGCACATACCCCAGACTTTCTCAGGGGTGAATTACGAAATTCAGTTTATATTACAATAAGCAATTACACATGAAGAAGTCTCTTATTCCTTATATTAACAGCCTTCAACAATTGTTAGAATAATTTAATCCCAAGCACAATTAGCAAGAATCATTACATCTCAGTATAGAATTAGCTTTTGTGGACGGTATAGAGGAACTGAGTAAGAAGCATGTTTAGACTACTATTGTTTTTAAAGCACAGTTTATGTGAGAATATACCTCCTGACTTTCAATCAGTGTTAGGAACTTCACTTATGCAGTTGCTTACATAGATGTTCAATGTACAATGTTAATCTGTATCATTAGAAGCCTAAATATTTACAATAATCTGGATGCTATATCACAAAATTCTGTTGGTAAGAAACGAGCTATCATTCAGCCATGAAGTGAGACACACATTTATGTCACTATGTAAATAATAATAATATGATCTAGATATTATCTCAGAAACCACGAGGTGGCAGTGTCATAGTTTCTTTAGTATCACACCCAGAAACATTAATTTTCTTTAAAAATATCTAAATTCCATTGTGATATTTATCTAATCATGTTTGAAAAATTTGGGGGAATATTTGAGATATCTCCTTCATTTCCAAAACCTGACAATGAAAAATTATTTTCCTAAGAAAAGGCAGAAACTCTTGTGTAAAGATGAGGAGCCACCTTTCTGCGACACATCTGCCATGTTCCTGGGTGTTAAGTGCCAGGATGCCTATGGAGGCTGAAGGATGCTGAATTCAGACGTGATCATATCCTGCAGAGCATACAGAATATCACACCCTGAAATCAGCCAGTCCTCATAACCTACTTTCATTTTCAGTAGTGAAAATTAAAAAAAAAATTAAATATGGCAATTTCTTCCTATTTCAGTTTTATTTAGAAAGCCTGATCACTCCCTGACTTTGTTATTTCACAAAAATACTGAGTGTTAGGCCTATGTTAGCTTATATCAGGTCTCTTTAACAAAAAACTCCTTATTTAGAAAATGGAATACTAAATATGACCCTATGGTCATGAAAAAAACTTCTGCATTGTATTTTTAAAAACACTAAGAATGCAGAACCACTAAGAATACGTAAAGTGAGAGATACCCTTGTCCTATTCTGGTCTTCCCCAGGAAACACAACATCCCTATCGCAAATGAAGGAAAAGGTCATGCAGAATCTAACAAGTGGTTTCATTTGGATTTCTTGGCTGCCATTGCCTTTGCACATGCTGTAAGGCTGCTCGTAGGCTTTTCTGCTCTGTGCTGAGGGCTGGGGTTGTGTCCATTGTCCTGGCTGCTGGCTCTGTGCCGAGGCGGAGCTGGGTAGCCCACACAGAGCTGCCGTCACCTTGAGCAGATTGATGCAATTGGATAAATCGCGTCTGCCAGGGTCTGTCGGATTCCCAGGAGGATGATTAATTAATGTAATCTTATTTAAACACAGTCTATCAATCCCAAACTTTTGTACATCCAGTGTCAGCTTTCCTCCTTTATTCTAGCAAGCCCTTCAATAAACACCAGGGGTGTGAGGCCATGGACATGCAAATGGAGTTATGCTCAGCAGAAACGGCACTGGGATTTCCTGACCACCTCTGAGAGCAAAAGCTGCACCATCAGCTGGCTGGACCTGTCAGCTCCTTCTGAAATTACCATCTAGGCTCTGTGGCAGCTACACTCCCCTTCTTGAAAACTCACATCTACGATTGTACCTCTTCCTCCTCTTCTGACCACTCCTCAGTGTGATCTTCCTCTTTTTCCTTTTCCAGCTCTCTACATGGCCCTGACTCTCAATCCCCTTCTCTGGTGTCTTTCCTGGTGTGTTCTTGCCCACACATAATATCTCAGCTGTGGTTCCAGCTCTCTTGCCGTTCAAGACTCAGCAGGCAGAGCTCAGCTTGGTGATGAAGGCACCCACCTAGAGGTTCCTGTGTGTGAGCTGGGTGCTCAGGCCACGCTGCAATGGTGGTGTATGTATTTGATATTCTCAGCTATTTCAGGAAACATGCAGACATCTAAAATGAGTCTCATAATTCGCAAGACACACTTCACCCCTCTGTCCGAGTCAGCCTTTCAGTTTCTCTGTGAACGTCTCCCATCTCCAGCAGCTCAGGTCAAACTTGGTTTGGACACAGCTCTCAGCCTTCCTTGAAGCCTTGTCACCTGTGTCCTGCTGCAAGCCTGAGGCATGCCACCATCTCAGACCTACCTCCAGATTCTCACACCTGGCCTGTCTCTAAATTGCATGTTCTGCCTGAGTGACATCTCTATAGACTTTCAAATCCACCCATAGGTATTCAGAACAGCAGCACTCAACTCCAAGACTGAACAGGGGTATCAGAACAGACAGAATCAGCTCTGAATCTCTTCAAAAGGCACGGAGGCTACTTCCCATGCAGGAAAGACGTATATGTGGTTTACCCTCAAGTCAGTGAAAAAACATCAAGGTTTGATCAAGAAATCTCTTACTGGAAACTTTCAAATTTAAAAATGGCAACTTGTTCCACATAAAGTAAATGTTGGTTAGACTGTTGGAACTGCCAGGATAGGAACAGCGGAAGAGAAACAAGGTGGTCCATGAGTCAAAATCTCTGTCGACTCTTGGTGTCCGTTAAAGAACTATTTCCAAAACTCCCATGGCAGAAGTAGATAGGTGGTCCAAGCGTATCTCATTAGCTATGTCTTTAACAAAACTTTAATGAAATTAACTAATTATCACAACTAGTGAATTTATCCCTGTATACTTTGCTGCCTCTTTAGTATTTAAACAAACAAACAAAACAGAGATAACTCTAAAGATTAGAGAGGTCTAATGTTACTTCTAATAATGAGAAAAAACATCAGCAGTTTTGAGCCAAGAAATTTAGGAGCTGGGTAAGAGTTGGGTTTTATGTTTTCATCTGTGGATTTTGTCTGCTTTCTCCCTCAAAACAAAAATGACTTGCTTCAAAATCTCTTGGGCAATACCAGAGATACCAAAACTTAGCTGGAATATTTCCTCTGAGACTTGATCTAAATTAATTGATTTTGAAACTTCCATCTCTTGCATTTGTCTCAGTGCTTCCCTGGCAGCAGGTAGGCAGAAAGGCTGGTTTCTTTTTGTAACTGAGACTCAGATAAGAAGCATTAGATGGACTGCATCATGCATGTAGTGTATGAAGAAAAATAAAGCAATTCATATTTTCGATGCACTGAGTTACATTCTCAGGCGTTTTTCTCTGTACTGCTGTTGAGACCTGACTGACAAGATCCACAGGGTGGGCATCTCAACGGGTATGTAAAGTGATCTGGGTCTTGCCCAGGTGAGGGGAGAGGCTGGGAGCAGAGGCGAACCCACCCTTAACACAGAGGTCACCCTGCGGCAGCATGATGGGGCTGGAGACCTTCCTTTCCTTCCTAAAAAGGAGCAGCCTTTCCTTTTTATCTCCAGCCAGACCTCCACCCTAGCCACTCCTCTGACATGTTTAGGTTGAGATTAGGCCTCTCCCCTGATTAATGCAAATAGGATGTGTGCAATGAGACACATCACAGCCTTCTAAGATAATGTTAGCAATTATTACATCATTATTGTCATTAAAGAGCACTAACACATACCAGCAAAATGTTCGCAATACATTTTAGCTCTGAATAAAGCATTAAAAACTACTTTAAGATGTAAAAGATCTGTCTAGGCTTGCACTTTCAGAGGAAATTGAAAACCCCCTACGAATGGCCAATCTCCTGCATTGCCTTCAGTGCAACTTCCAAGAGTTTCACAGAACTGATGCTCTGTTTCTCAGGGGACTGAGGGGACAGGCTGAAGTGACCCAGATGCTTCAAAGTGGCCAGCTGACCTCACAAGCTGACTTGACTGAAGCGACTGAGGTGACATGCTTTGTCTGGAGACCAGGATGCTCAAGGCAGATGATGCAAATAACTCTGATTTGTTCCCTGTTTCTCAAGAAATGGTTGCAGACAAAAATCCCTGGATTTCACAAACAAGCAGTCATGTGAGCAGCCAACTGTGCAGATAAGTTGCTAATGTATAGATTAACAACACAACACTGGCAGAATGGACATTTTCAGAACTAGGTGACAATTTCAAAGCTGTCTTTTTAATTTTATTCTCACATGAGGCTTACCTCCCTGACCTATTTAGGCACCAAAAAAATGTTTCCTTTAGGGTTTTTGGACCTTCAGAAAAATAATTCTATATTAGACCTACTTTCCTTCCTTTGCTCCTCTAGAGGTTTCCTTCCTGTTTTACCTTAGACAAGACAGTGGTTTTGTCTGTTCCTCAGCCCTTCATCAGTAAAATGAAGCTAATGGCACTTCTCAGCAATGGTTTTTGGGGAGGATTAAGATAGCAGGTGTTTGAGATGTTCTTCAGTACATTAACATGGGAGACAGCTCTAAGGGGGAAGAGCGTATGAAAGAAAGAAGAAAGAAAGGGTAAAATCTTTCTTGTCTCCTAGTTGAGAGTCAAACTTTGGGAGCTAACGTGGGAGTCAATCAGAGCTGGATTTGTCCTGATGGTAATTGCAGCTTTTATAGGATCATTTAAATTGTCTGTCAAATGAAAATATTTCTGTATAATGAGCATGCTATTAAAAACACCTCTGCCAAACTGAGGGCAGACACAGTCACCATATCTATGAGGAACTGGCACAGATGTGCAGCTACCACTGAGCTGGGTGAAGAGCAGCGCACAGCACCTGAACCTTTCTCAGCCCTCCGCAAGCTGGCTGGGCAGGCAGGCAAGGTGAGTACTGCAATTTAATTTGGAAAAAAGCATCACCTTCCAGTTCCTTACTTCTGATGTACTCATTATACAGTTGAAACTCCTGAGCTGGATGGGTTTTGTCCTACTGGTCCCTTCTTTCCTGCTGCCTGGTTCTTGGTGGGATGTTTTTGTTCCTTCTTCGAGACAAAATTAAACCTGTTAAAAGTGACCAAAATCAGGAAGGTGTTCTTACAAAACCCACATTTTAACTTTGTATTTTGCCTTGAGACCACATGTTAAAAAATGCTGTGATAACAGGTAGAGGAAAGTGAAACACAACATTATAATGCTGAAATAGTCAGCACCGGCTCAGTATTACCTAGAAACTCCCTGTTTCATTTGATTTGAAAATATTCCCAAGCTCAAAGTCAGACTTTAAACTCACCTGAGTCCTTGCTGGGATGTTAAACGTGCCTTCTCTCTGCATGTTACACAGCACTGTTACTAGCTCCTGAAGGAATAAAAAAGGTAATATTTTAATAATAGTACAAGGACACTCTGATTTTGGGGGTTTTCTTTGTTTGTTTGTTTTGTGAAGAAACATATAGTTAGCTGTATAGATGTATTGTTAAGGGCACAAATATTTCCTGGCTACACATTTTGGGTGTGCTCCTGCTTAATTTAAAATAATGGGATTTTAATGTTGACTTAATTCTCCATAGGATTAGATCCATAATCAGCACATGTGTCTAATTAAATTATGAAAGTTATTGAAAGGAATGATCTCCTATCAAGATTCTTATGAGTTGGGCTGTATCCTAAACCAGCCTCATGAAATACAGCTTTTGGCAAATACCATATACTTACATCATTACAGAATCCACGATGTTATTCTAAAGTCAACTTTAAAATGCACATTCTTTAATGATAATGAACCAAACCCAGGGCTGACTTACAACAAATTGGCTTGGTCACAGAATACATTTCTTTATCTTAAAAAATGTACCAAAACAGGTATTGTACGTAAAATGCAACACATTATAAACCACATCTGGGAAATAGCTCATATTTAGTAACATTAAGGGAAAAGCCACTACAAGTTTTTAGAGCTGTGTTCTGCTTCTTCATGGCCATGTAGAAGACAAATTTGATACACTCATATATGCACAAAGCACCTGGTTTTCCAAATCAACAAATAATTCTGTGTATAAGCCCCTAGAGGTGGTGAAAAGATGATGATGATGAAACCTAGACACTGTTATCCAAAAGTAAACATGCTGGGCAAATTCCCACTATAAACTACATCAGTCTGAGGTTTTGCCAAAAACCTCCACTTTGGTAGTTATGGAGAGCTAAGATGCAGGATCCCAAGTCTGCAAACACTTAGGTATGCAACTGATTTAGTTACCAAGCATGTTCTGTAATGCCTCTCCTTATTTTCCACTTGACAACAGTATGCCAAGGAAATATAGGTCGAGGCAGGATCTATTTTTTTCCTGTATTCCTTGGAAGTTTTACAATGATAATTTCTGATTTTAAAACCTTTCCTCTCTCTCATATGTTGAAAAATTGTCAAAAAAAATCTTTTAGTTAATCTGATAACAGGCAAAGTGCTATAAATGCAAGGAGAAAGCAAGCAGGAAATAAAGGGATTTTTTTCTCAAATCTCTCTCAGTTTCACTCCTCTGAGATAGTGCTTATAGCAGCATTACCTTAGGCAGTAGCATTCTGAGATGCTTTCAGACAAAGGAGAAATCTGAAGGTGACAGTTCTCTTTTAACTTGCAGGGCTCACCAACAGCAGTACTTGTGCAAATGGCACACCGCAGACCTGCATCATGACCTACAATGATGAGCACAACCACAGAAACCCGGCTGCAAATGCCCATGGCACACGACATCACCAGACTTAGGTATGTACTTAACTTCAGGCATCTGATTGTCTCTAGTGAAGCTTATGTCCTTCAAATGTAGGCTGAATCAGAACTGTGTTTGTTCAAGCGTGCTCACATGTGTGTTAGTACAGTCACACCCTTCCCCTGCTCACCAGGTGCACACGTAGCTGCAGGCAGGATCTGTCCCTGTGCTTTTCAATAGGCAGATTTTCTATTTCCAATGATCTGTCTGCTATGACCTTTGTAAACACAAATAGCAAACTGAAGGGGAAAAAAAAGGCTGCACCTGAGTCACAGGAATCAGATTTAAAAGAGACTTCTGGAAACTTTCTAGCAGTTGGTCCAAAAATAATCCTGGAAATACCATAATCAGAGTGATTTTACTACAAGACGCATGCAACGGGTTTGCTGTCAAAATAAGGGCGGGAAATGCCTTTAAAATGTACTGAAAAGAATGTCAAGGATCAGTTATACTTGTCAGCTAATTTTAAAACACGTAAATGTGCAATACCAGTGAACATATGAATATAATATATAACAAATTCATCACTTTTCAAATATCTGACTTTCGAATATCATTGGGTTCGTTTCCAGTTACACAAACAAATCTACTATGTCAAATTGGCATGTATGTGATACTGGGTTTGGGTTTTGCCACTCTGCTTTGCCTGCAGCAGTTCACGATGAGCTACGCTAGAAAAGTCCTCTCCAGCACGTGCTGGAAAGCCTTTGCTTCTGTTGGGTGAGCTCAGTGAATGCACTGAGGGCTATTGTGCTTGTATCCATGTCAGGGACATGAGCATAAAATCGTAATAAGGGCCTTCCATCCCTGAAATGATTTCTTGATTTTGTGAATTCAGAGATAGTAATTCAGGGATTTAACACATTTCAACACTATTAGGAAGGGAGGCAGGGCTAAAGTAGGGACCTGCGCTGCAATCCACACCACTTCCTCCCAGTTCCCCTGGTGGAGGCTGAGGTGCCTCCTCAGTTTAAATTAACATAAATCTTCACTGCTGCAAGCCCACCCTCCTCCTTGGTCTCTGACCTCGTCCTTTTGCAGGCACTAGCACTCGTGTTACTGCACAGCAGATGGATTTGAAGAGCTGATCTGTCTGTAAACTAATCTTTGTTCTTCTGAGTGATTAATTTTTGCTGGATTCCTGAACTTCATGTACCAGCTTCCCACCTGATCACCAAGGCACTGGGGCTGGCACAACAGGGACACAGACCCACGGCAATCCAGACTTCATATGAATTTCACCCATACTTTCCTCCATTCTCAAGCAATACAGTTAGTTGGTGTCTACACTGTTCGGATTTTGGGATCGCTGAGTTGTAGTATTCAGTTACAACCAGAAAGACAGATAAGGAGAAAATCAGCATCAAGTTAAACAAAAGAATTTCCTTTGCTTATTCCATAAATAGTGAAAAGAGAGCACCTGTGATATACAGCGTGATTAGTGGAAACACGTTTGGTTATGATCTGTGTTTCCATACAAATGGAGAACTGCCCAGGGTGGCTCAGTGGTCAGAGATCAGGATTTCTAGATGGGGATTTCTATTTCTGGCATTGCAAGGGACTTTTGCAACCTTCAGCCACAGGCTGAAATTTCTTCTAGGACTGATGTTGAGCCTCTTACAAAGAGAAAGTACTTATTTAGCTTGCAGAATCTATGGCCTTAGTTAATAAATGCCTAGATAATTAATAAATAGCCACAAGGCACAGTGATGATCAAATTTTGGAACCTGCAAGTTCTACATAGCAAATGTGATATTTAGCCTGGTTTCCAGAGAGGCAAAACAACAATCATGGGCATGCTTTCTCCAGAGCCCAGTCCCCCCACTCAGCACTGCCTGCCCCTGCCCACCATGTGCTTTTTGAGCCCAGGGAAGACAGAAGGGAAGGGTGGATTATGTCAGAGTGACTTCAAGGGACGAAACAGTTAGAGGGAACTGTGCCTCAGGCACAGCCCCTTCCCTGAGCTGCCCCTGGCATTTGCAGCCACACTGCCTTCCACAAAACAAGGATCTACAGGAATTACAGTTAGACCTTACCCCAGCAGCCTGTTGCACTGATATTTTACCTTTGGCTCACTGGTCTGTAAGACAGTTGGGTTGAGTCATCTAAGCCTCTTCTTTTTGCATATTACCCTCAAGGGAGACTCAGACTGAGCTACTGTCAGCCTACGTTGCAGGGTATTGTGACAGAAGGGTACCTGATACCTGCCACTGCTATGCTTAGGTCTAGAGATCTTTGTCTTGCGTGTTCTTAAGCATCAAATTAATTTCTTTCCGCTGTCTTGCTCCTTGTGAAATCATTTACTCATGAGTAAGCCCCGCGAAGTCAGAAGTCTCTGGAGTCTCACAACAACACTTGCATTTTACATCTGCTCCCAAAGGGGTGAATGATTGCAGCAGAGGACAAAGAGCAAATCCGCTGATGGCATCATAGAGCTGTGTTGCCATATAGTATAGTGTGATCCTACAGAAATGCATAGTAGATCCTCTTTTGATTCTGCGGGTTTAAAAATGGTGATGGGAACCAGATTCACAGGGATATTTTAATATCTTCATCTTATCGAAATTAAATGGGAGTTAGGTACCTAGGTGAATCTAGTCTTTAGACTCCATTTTGCTACCTGTAGTTATGATAAATCATTTCTTAGGCTATGAACACAAGTCACAACCTAATCCATAGGACAGAACTGGGCCTCTTAGTGTGTGGGGGATGCACTACTGCCAATGCATAGAAATATAAATTGTCTCGTGTTTTCATTCCTCATTTTTACATTTGGAAGTTGAACTTAAACATATCTTTGTAATTAAGTTTTCTAACTATGTGTTTGTATTCTTGGACAAGTGATAGTGTTTGCTCATCAGCTCTCTATCTTGAAACATGTCAGGGCTGGGAAGCATGTGCCAGTACTCTCCCCGGTGCATTCCAGTTCTCTTGCTGAATAGATCATCCCGACAGACTCTCCTTTACACTTTTAAATTGTTTTTTTCCAGTGCCGTCAGCTTTCTAGAATGTGCCACACCATCATAGTTATGCCAGGCACCTTAACAGGGTGCAGAGGATGAGCTCCTTTTGGACAGGAAAGAGAAGTGAGGAAAAGTTATAAAAAAAACAGGATGAAAAATAAGAATGTGATGATTTCTTTTTCACCAGTTCCTGCACCTTAAAGGCACTTTAAGTCTCTGAGAAGCTGTTCATGATGCATACACATCATTGCAAGTACAGCGAAGCGAGTATCTGAGGATTACCAAAGCCCCACTGCAATGTAGTTGTCTCATACGGCTGACCTAAAGTAACATGGCATCAGCATGGTCAAAATGGAAAGGAAACATCTGTTTCTCCTTTTTATGTTAGTGACAAACCATTTGTTAGCTTTAGAATAGCACAGGCTGTCTCACTGATAACAGCTCGGGTGCTGGCTGTTCAGCTTGGGCAGGTGCACATGGAACTGAGGACAGATAACATGGGGCTGTCCTTAAGAGGATGAGCACCAGACTGAAATCTTTTCATTTATCACTTTCTTTCAAAACTAATGAGGAAGATTCTTCCAAATGCGGTGTAACTGTGTGGATGCACTCTGATTACCTGATCACTAATTGAAGCCCTGTGAGCAGTAGGATCCAATTGCAGACATGCTTTTCCCTCCAGGGGCTGGCACTGCACGTGTTGCTTCTCAATCTTCCTTTTCTAGCAACTGATTTCCAGTGAGCTCAAACAAATGAGATCAGATCAGTCAGAACATCTATATCACTGGCTGGTTTTTAGCAATTTCATCTTTCAGGGAGCAGGAGTGGTTTTATTTTCACTCAGTGTAATTTTTAGTGTGTTGCTAACATACGTGAAATAAGGAGGTAATGAGTATAACCTCACCTGTAGGCATCGTACACTTTTCTTACTGAAAGGGGCTGTCGTTTTTGCTATCTGTTGTCAGTAAAACACACTGCAGAGTAAGAATCTCACAAGTTAAACACATAAAAGGTTACACGTTGCCTCGATCCCACATTTGTTTTTGCTGAGAATTGGTTTATAGCTGGGTTAGATGTCTTTATCGCTAGTGCCAAAAAGCCCATAGGAAAGAGGAGACAGATAAACAAACTGTGAAAGTGCTGCTGATGCAGATTAGTGGAAGGCTGGCTAACTGCTTTTTAAAAGCATTTTGTTCTGATGTACAGCTTTGTCTATATACACATCACAGTGATATCCCAGGCCTAAACCAAATACATACAATATTTTATTTAATTTCCCTTTCAAAATGTTTTGATGTAAGGTCTGACATTTTTCCCATGGTTAATCATGGAACTGGGCAACGTTTCTTACAGTTCCTCGTACTTTACTCATGCAAAACATTCATCAGTTTAAATGATATGATTAAGGGGAGAAGAGCTGGGGCCAAAAAAGGAAGTATGCAAAGGGAAAATAGATGTCTCTGATAAATTCAATTGGAATATGGAGCCTTTCACTTAAAATGTGGTTTAAATCAGTAGCTGCTGACACTCATTACCATGAAAAAGATGGGTCTTCTGGTGCAGGCCTTGGCGTTGAAATCTTCAGTCTCTCAGCAGTTCCACATGGCATTGCTCAGTGCCTCAGTTTCCCAGCACCTCTGAAAGATGAAGACACTGTCTGCTTTATGAGCACTGCAAGCGAGAGACCCCAGCCCTTGCTGGTTTGTACCCAGTAGGATGCACATACAGAGGGAGATGGCTATTTGATGGTCTAGATGAAGTGAGATCATTTGTTCTGAATTACACGTGGTCAGATACTCAGAGCACAGCCAGCACTGACACTGTGACAGGGGCAATACGGGCTGAATTTGTTCTCCACTACCCAGCCTGGGGCCGGGGACAAACCTAGAGGTGCCGAAGTCCTGCACCACTCAGGCGCACACAGCTCACGGTGCCCAGCGGCCGAGAGCGCAGCGCGGGCTGTGCCTGCGGCCACCGGCACCCGCCGAGCCCGGCAGCGCCCGGTGCCGGATGAGGGCCACCAGGGGCGGCCGCGGCGGGGCCCCTCGTGGCTTTGCCCGGCTGGGGAGCGACAGCCATCCCTCCTGCCCCCAAGCTGGAGAAGCCTGGCCGGGGGAGATGCGGG
>VZRW01005692.1:606128-641149 GCA_013398125.1 Aegotheles bennettii
AGTTCCACCTCGAGAGCGGCGGCTCCGGGGTGTGCGGGTTCGTGGTGGCAGTGCGAGCTCCTTCCATGGGGCTGCGGGCTCGGCATGAGCCTGCGGGGCTCCCCGCGCTGGGGTTGTACTTTGTACAGGACTGTACGGCGCTCGCAGTCCTTGCACTCATACTGCGGTTTGCGGTTCGGTTTTGGGTTTTTTTTCCATTTTTAAAAAGCAGGGTTTGCTTCAAATGGTAAATAATTCGCACCTTATAATGGCATTCCGCCACTGTTTCCATGTCAGCGTCAAGTTAGGAGGGCTTTGACTTTCTAAATACTAAATGCATTCCTTGGAAATGGGAAGCTTCGCACATACATCTTAAAATAGGGATTAATAACGGAGTGGCAGTGATGTTTAACAAACTGCGTTTGTAACCTGCAGGAGGTTGTTTGAGCTGCAATGTATGCTTTTTCCCAAGAACCTATGCTACGTGTGGTAGTTCATTTGCTTTCATCCTACAGGTGCTTTCTGTATTGTCCAGCAAAAAAAGTGGATGCTGGGGGGTTTTTTATTATTATTTTCTTCTTTTTTCTCTCTTCTTTTTTTTTTCTGAGATGTGAGAGTTTTGGATTCATAATCAGGCAAGATAAAGTGTCTCGCATGTTTCTCTAAGAGCTGGTTAAATGTTTACAGATCATACACTGCGGGAGCAGAAAGCTAGCCTTTGGCAGGAGCTGCATGTTGAAAACAAAGTAAGTTACAGAATGACTGTATCGTTTGTTCTTTGTGTGCCCTAATCCTTCTTCGGCACCATGTGATTCTTTTTCTGACTATCTTCTAATACAAACTGAATCATTTGGAAAAAGGAATATTTTGTAAAATATTCATCTATTTACAGAAAAGAGAGTTGGCTTCTTTGCCTTTTCGATGGGAAGGGAATTGTCTGTCTGTCTTATCCTGAAGGGCTTGCTTTTTTTTCCTCCTTTTTTTTTTTTAACCAAAGGATAACCCCTGCATAGCAGTTATTTATTGGTAAACTACATTGCACACGTTGTGGCTGGCGGGTGGTTTGTGGAGATGTCGTTTGCTGAGGGGAGATGGCAGTGCAGCCTGTAGGTGGATGGGAGCACACTGAGTCAGGGCAAGCCAGCCAGAAAGCCGGAACTTAGCAGACACTCAGTGAATAGCTCATGAATGCAAAACGAAGTGGCAAATGTTGTCCTCCCAGGACTGCCTTTCCCATCCTGATTTTCCTGCATTTATAGTTTTCTGGTGCCTTAGCTGATTACCTGTAACCTCCTCCTGCTGGTCCAATGCAATTGAAGGGGCCAACCCACCTACTCTCATTCTTCTGTGACTGATCTGTAAGTGACTGCTCTGTATTTTTCAACTTGGAGGAGAAATTCAAAACCTGATGCCTCCCAAATCTGGCTTCCAGGACTCCAGACAGTAGCGGGCACAGCTGGCTGCAGTGCAAGAGCAGCAGCCTTGCCTTCACAGCCACAAAGGGAACCTGATGCAGACAACATGGGTTAGCTGTGGAGCCTGAGTGCAGCAGTGGGAGTCCCAGACCTCTGAGCGATCTGCTTTGTACCACTGTTGCTTTTTGGTGGTGCCGTGTTTAGATTTTATTCACTTCAGGCAGAAAGCAAGGAGACGTTCTGCATCTCTGCACGTGTTTGTGGATTGTCTAGTGCAAGGGAAATCCTGCTTGGGCGCTCTCAGCACTATAGAAACACAATCGTTCCTTGAATGAGAAAAAGCAATAGAGCAACTAAATAGCATTTTCTGAAGCTACAGGAACACTGAAACCCAGAAGAGAGTTACAGGATCTGTTTGGTGCAAAAGAGAAGGAACGGGTTGCAGTGTGATACTTCGAACAAACCTTCCTAAGATTTTGGGTGGCAACCATACCTTTGTGGCTGGTTCCTGTGAAACCCTTGTGTCCAGGCTTCCCGCCTTCCCTGCTGCTGCCTCGCTGCTGGCCTTCGAGCCAGTGGCACAATTTTGTGTTTCATTAGGCTGTTACTATCAGCCAAGCCATCAACCTGTGCATCTTGTCCACCGTGGCCACAGCTTGTGATTTTGCCTCCCACGCAAAGTTTGTAGCCAGTAATTAAACCCATGGTCATGCTACGGCAGCTGCCGCACAGTCCCAAGCAGCACATCATCACTGAGGAGGCAGGACCATGGCTCTGCGCAGGACTTTGGGGATGGCACATCTTCAACTGTCCCTCCCCGTTCCTTGGTGCGGCTAAGCCAGGAAGGTTTCTGTTGTTCTCTCCTTGTAAAAATGTTGTGTTTTTCTTGGAAATTGTTTTAACAAATCTGTATCTCATACATAGCGACTGATGCAAGCATATTAGCAGAAGCCATTTTTAAATCAGTTTCCTTACCCAGGGGAAATGTAGTATAGACAGGGCCTTCAGGAAACGAATAATTAGGTGACCTTTTTCCCCCCGGAATATCAGGTCTGTTTTATGTAGAGCTGTTTGAAGTCACACAAATTCTCATTACTCTCCAAATCTCTAACCTTGCCTTGTTTAAGATACCTTTTAGGAAATCAGATCAGTGTTTCAATCTAATTTCCAAAGGCGTTCAAACACATGGTATGTGTGCTAACTTGTTTCCTCTAGCATTAACAAATCTAGCAAATTGCCAAGCTATTTGCCTTCAGGAAAACTATGATGATGTACAAGAAGATAAAGTATTTTTTTCCTCTGATTTTAAACACAAGAAAAATACAGGAGAGGTAAAGTTATCAGACCAAATTGGCCTAGGGTATAACTCCTTTGAAGGAAAAAGTGTTACCAAGTAGTTCGCCATTTTTTTTAATCTATTGTGAGACTTTTCAGTTGTGCTGTGATCTTTTTCAGTTACTTGATGTGGCCGGATGGTAACCAAGTCCCCTCGGCTCAGATGGACCTTCCTTGAATTACTTGCGATTGAGTGCACCAAGTATCAGAGTGAAAAATGCCAAATGGAGATAAAGGGTTTATAACCCTCAATTTTTAAGGGTTTTATAATCTCATATTTTAAGGAGAGGCTGTGTGCATAACCCAGGTGCAGAGTGCATGCAGTCAAACAGGGAGATGGTGGATGCCCCGAAACCCCTCTTTGCCACCTCTCCCCTCAGCGTCTCAGTCTCCAGGGAAGTTAATGCCTTGGAGCATTTAATTTTTCAAGCAGGTGTCAATAACAGAAGAGTTTCTGTAATGGTGTTTAATAAGCTCAAAACACCTAAACAGATTCCTTTTTTGCGCATTTTGCAGCTCCATGATAGTCTCTTCTGCTTATACCAAGAATATGAACATGCAGTTGTCCTTTTGTATGGAAGGTGGTGGAAAGGTTCTTGTTTGAATTCATGATAAATTTGGTTGCAAATGCATGTGAAAGGAAAATTGCTGAATGCTTTCAGAAGATTTTCATTTGCTCAAGTGTTCACACCATGGCCATCGCCATGGTATTTGATAGCTATCCATTTTGTTGTGTATGTTGCAGCTTTAACCTCTCTTTGAAGGGTCACATTGGCATATCTTTTTTCCTGTAGTCACAGAGAAATATCAGTTTATATGTAAGTTGCTTTCCTCTACCATAGCTCCTTCATTTTGACGTTTATCCAACTAAGCAGTATCAGAATCTTTTTGACATGTCCTGGTATCATTTCTGCTAAGGATCAGTGACCTAGCTTGATCAATTTAAAAAATCAGCAACATAACTAAATATGTGACATTTATTGAAATTCATTCTTTGCCATCGAGCTACTTTCTTTCAAAAATGTTGAGAATAGTAAGGGATTGCAGCTGCAATTTGATTAAATCTACAGTTGTTACCATTTGCCTTCTGAAAATTGATTCCCTCCCCTCCTGGTCCCCCAGCTTGACATGCTTATTGATTAAAAACTCGGCGCTGGCCTAAGCTAGCATATATTTGTTAGTGTTTGTGTGCTTCCTATGCAAGTTTGGACAGGCTTTCGACTGTGGAAGCTGACTCTACTCCTAAACTATTGGAAATGGTAAGGTTCCTTAGCAATTGTTTTAAACTATATGATGACACATCTTTGCACCCCATTGTACGAAGGAAAAATACCTTCTGACTGGAGGAGGGATTTCCTGTTTATGTGTGTGTTTGCTGGAATTAAGCCTTCCCCTGTGTGTTGGCTGAGTTGTGGGGGTTTTTTTGTAATCCAAAATGGCAACATGGCGAGTCACCTCCAGAATTTATTTTTTGGACAGGATACAGGTCTTTTATTTTCAAAATAGCATAGCTCTGGAGTTGATGATGAAGCATAGGGGCCTCTCAGTTACACTTCTACAAGCAGACTCAGTTAATTGAGGCAGCACAGTTATAAAGATAGCTAGATTTAGGCAGTAAGTAATTAACTTTTATTGACAGTTTTATACAATGTCAGTTGTTCACTTCCCACACAGGAAGTTTTTGGCTTCAGGCAGATGTTCTGTCAGCATAAGGATGTGAAATTTGCCAAATGTATAATTTATTTTATAAAATGGTTAGAATCATAGCTTTGGTTGTGACTGAAGAGAGTCCTGTAAAATCTTCTGATTCTCTTTATAGAGCGAAGAGTAGCCCAGCAGGTGGCCTCCAGGCAAGAGCCCAACTGCAGGAGGATTACATGCAGTACCTGAAGTGCTTTTCGCTATGTAGACATGGGCAGGTGACCAAAAAATAAAGCATGTATAACACTGCTGCCTCTTGGTATCAGGTATGTTTGTGACCTTGTAGTATGCTTCTGCACCCCACATGCCATAGCTGAATCCTCTTCAGAGGGGAGTGTAGGTGTCAGGAGGCTCAGAAAGGCTGTTTGCCTATAGCAGTAACAAGGCTGGACCACCCTGAATTTAGTCAGTACAGTTATTTATTAAATAGTGTTAAGGTTTCTGGTTTGCTTCAAATGATGCTCGTTTCAAACAACTGTCTGGGGCTGTGAGAAACTTGGACTAATGGACTGATTATGCTAAGCGTTTGCTAGGGCTAAGAGCCACATGGCCCTGGTGCAAGAGGTCCATGCCCAGTCCCAGCTGTGCTGGCAGCTGCCCTTGTCCACATCTGGCAGAACATTGCCCTCAGCTGAATTCCACTCCCTCTATCACCCACCACAATGGCTCAGACCGACAACGTGTGCGGGTCTTATGCAAACTGCATTTCATACCTCCTCTTGTGGTTGTGCTACTTGCCTGGTAGGAACCGTGAGCCTCATGGTTGTCCCTGGGAGTTTTGCCACTGACCCTTCTTGGACACAGGGTTTAGCTCTGCCTTTGTGTGTGTTTGCACAGTACTTGCAAAATGGATTTCCTCTCCTTCAGCTTTAATAGAAGGTTGAGGTATCTTTTTCTACATGAAGTTTTTCTCTTTAATATTTGTACAAATTCATAATTCCTGCAGGAACTATTTATTTTTATCTAAAGTTCATGGAAACAGAACTCCTTTCTGAGCATGTCTAATGAGCAGATGAAAACAATTACAAGCTACACTTAGAGTTCCAAACTTACTTATTCTCCCTTATTTTAGGAGATATTATTTCTTTTGTTTCTTTGTTTATTTTTTTTTAGTTTGTTTGATCTGGATGCTGAACCTCACCTTTCATTTACGTTGTTTTTTCCATATTGAAACTGTTCTAGCTAGCATGGTTTCAGGTTTGGTAGAGATCTGTCATACCATGTGAAGGTCTAGAGAATACATTTTTTTAATTGTTTTGTCTTTAGCTTTATCATGAGTAGGAATACTTTTTGGATTGGTTGGCCCAAACTAAATGACCAGAATTTCAAGACCATTAGAGATACTTATTAAGACACCGGGATTTGCTTCTGCCCCCCTCACACCCACCCCATGGATGATCCTATGTGATAAAGGTAGCCAGTCTCTGAGTAACCCCGGCCTTTGAGAAAATTCTCGAATCTGTGGGTCATCCCAAATGCATGACTGGAAGAGAACGTTTTGCTCTGTAAAACTGAAATAGCTTCACAAGCTTCATCTGTCTTCAGATATGTGCTGGGGTAACTGAGGCTTGGGTTTCTTTCTCTCTATCATTAAGACTGTTCTACAGCCAAAATTGTATTAGGGTTTCTGTTATGAGAATCATATATCCTTTTATCTGTTATTATATCTCTCCATATCTGTTATGGGTATTATTATATCATTTTCATGTGTCTTCATGACATATGTCTGTGTCTTCTCATCCCAAAATGCCAGACTCTATTGGTTAGGTCTGAGAAATCGGGATAAAGCAGAGAGAAGCACCTTTATTGAAGACAATGAAAGGTGTTGGTAGTTGAATTCATGTCAAAAGTTGATTAATTCTTCTCTCCTAATGTCATTGAAAATGTTAAATTAATTACTGGAGTTATATTCAGTTTTTCTGTCTACTTGTAGAAAGTGGGTACTAACTTTAAATGTTATATATTACTGTCCTGCAAAACCTTTGCTTAAACTCTTTAAGCTTATTGCTTTTGCTCTTTGGATTAGAGGCCAGTATTTTTCTTGGGGAAGAATGTTTCTTGTTAATACTTGGTATTTTATATCATTCTTACAAATGCCTAAGGCTGCAGTAAAAAAAATACAGTTGCAATATTAATGCTTTAAAAGTAGGTAGGATGCAAACACTATCAGACTCCAGTGAAGCAGTGGGTCAAAGTGAAGCTCCTGAAGTGATTAAGCACTTTTGCACCAGAGAATATAATCCAAATTTCACTGTGAAAAATGTTTTTACCATCCATTCAAATTAGCACAAAATGTTGTGCATGTTTGAGGATACAGTTTAGCCCACAGTAGCTGATTGAAAACTCTTACCTAATACAAGCACAGGTAGAGGGTGGATAGAGGTTGGATTGAGAACAGCCCTGATGAGAAGGACTTGAGGGGTATTGGTTGATGGAAAGTTCAACATGAGCCGGCAATGTGCGCTTGCAGCCCTGAAAGCCAATGGTATCCTGAACTGCATCAAAAGAAGCGTGACCAGCAGGTCAAGGGAGGGGATTCTCCCCCTCTACTCTGCTCTCGTGAGACCCCACCTGGAGTATTGTGACCAGTTCTGGAGTCCCCAGCATAAGATCGTGGAGCTGTTGGAGCGAGTGCAGAGGAGGGCCACAAAGATAATCAGAGGGCTGGAGCACCTCTCCTCTGAAGACAGGCTGAGGGAGTTGGGATTGTTCAGCCTGGAGAAGAGAAGGCTCTGGGGAGACCTTCTAGCAGNGTTGTGGCTGTCGCCTCCCTGGCAGTATTCAAGGCCAGGTTGGATGGGACTTTGAGCAACCTGGTCTAGTGGGAGGTGTCCCTACCCATGGCAGGGTGGTTGGAACTATGTGATCTTTAAGGTCCCTTCCATCCCAAACCATTCTATGATCATAAGTGTTGTTTAACCCTTCTGATGAAGAAAAACTTTAGCATCCACTTTGCTATTGCTTTCCCATACGTGTTCAAGGATTGGGTGCTGCATGATAATGAGTTTTATCCTTGTTTGTGTTTGCAGCGCTTCCAAATATTAAATGGGAGTGTTCCCCCAGACACATGTAGGTGCCTTTAGTTAAACTCGGGGTGTCTGGATACAAGTAAGTTTCATCATGTGCAGTGAAAACTATGCAAGTACTGAGAACAGCTAGAGGACCCGCACTTGTACTATGGATTTATTTCTGTGCTTTGCTTTGTTTTCCCCATTTCCTAGTATTTAGTGTTTATTAAGTATATTGTAGTCAGAATCTGAAATTCCTGATGTCTGTTTTTCCTGGTATTGCAAACACTGGGCTTGCATACAGATCACCAGAGAACATGGTTGGGTAGCAACATTTAACTGTGTCCTTTTGCCTTCTCAGAGAATTCAGTAGCCCTTGTCTGGAGACATCTTCTCCTGTGGCATTCTCCAGATCTTGCCAGCTCTCCACCTTGGCTCGTCAGTCAGATTTCCACAGTGGGAATTTCCTATTGAATCTACCCAACATGGGAACCTCACTGTAGTTTTTGAACTACCCTATGAAATTTAATAGAAGTTCTGTTTGTGCTTCAGAACTGCAATATGTTAAAACCCCATTACTTTTTATCTTCCATTAAATTCCATAGAATTTAGTTACTCTTCTTTGTATCAAATTCCATTGGATTTTTGTCCTCATTATCCCAATCTTATGTATGCAAAAGAGATGGGTTGCAAGACATGTCCATTTGTGAGAAAGGGTCAATTCCCAGCCTCTCCTGATTATGTTCAGCAAGACCTAACCAGCAACATTTACCTGTTTTCCTGGATAACTGCATGAGAGAAGCTCTGAATGCAGAGCATCCTAACAGAAGGTGGGAGAGATGAGAGCTAGCCAGGAGGAGGGCAAAGTCAGTACAGAGTGCATGAAATCACAAAAATCATTAATGACCTTCTAACTACAGAACTGAGTCCTGTGTTTCTTCTGCAGGGCTAAAAAGGGAAAACGCCATGCATGGTCATTATCAGTTGGGAACGCTGTTTGCCAGTTCTCTGAAGTTTTCTTTCCTCCTGAAAACACATTTACAAAATAAGTATTTGTTCTTCAGATGTAAGCTGCCATGATAAAATCAGCTTGGGGAGAGCTCAGAGACATCCTTGCAGCTTCCTGAAAATTGCTGCGTGGTTTGGTTTTTTTTGTTTGTTTTCAAATTGAGAGGTTTTCATATAACATGCTTTGAAAGAACTCCTTTTATGCAAATAGTACCACATTTCTCTTGTAAACTAAACACAGGCTGGGCCAACCTCTGTCTGCAGATAAGCACGTGTGGTTTCCAAAGTTCCCCTAACTGCAGTGGGAGGGCTTCCCGCTTATCTGAAGAGAGTATGTGCCCAAAATCCCTGCAGGGCACAAAAATAAGGTAACAACCAGTGAATTGTTTTCACAGTACAAAAAGCCTTTCAGGAAGTAGCAAGGAGCAATAAGAGGTGGCTGAAGGATAAGAAAGTACCCTTTTCCTTTCTGGAAAAGACAAATCTGAAGGTAGATTATTTACCAAGACCTCCCTTGCACACTATTAATAGGGGTAAAAGCCCATCAGTCAAATATTTGACTAGGCATGGTTTATAGGGATTTCAAAGACATATAAAAAGATAATGCCCGTGTCCATTAGCTAGTTACTTGGAAATGCAATGTAGGTTAATTTAGTCTTTCTTTAAAGAGTAATGATTATCTTCATTAACAATATATAAGATTTTTAAAGATTTACTCTTCTGCACCTATCATCCCTGTTAAATTATGCCTTCTACTTCTCAGTATTTACCCTATATCATCTATTGCTCATTTTAAATGAAGTAATATTGAAATTCTGTCATGTCAACAGATCTTTTGCCTTTCAGGCTGTTTTAAGCACACTGTTTTCTAGTCCTTAGTCAGCTCAACTATCACAGGAATCGATCAGAATATTGTTTGCATAAAGCCTGCAGAGTCAAGTCTTGGAAAAGGTGGTAGCTTCACAGTAAAGGAGTGTAACTTATCCTGACAAACCTTAGGTCTGAAACCAGGCTTTTGAGTGAAAATCCAGATGTGTAAGAATTTAGATCATCATCCCCAACAGCTGTATCTTGTTCAGATTTAAATTGCTCAAGTGAGTAATTATCAATTACGTGAGTAGTCCATTTTTTTATGTGAACATGATATACATGGTACTAATAGGCAATATAATATAATTTGAATATTTTAAGCAGCAGCAGGGATGTAAGAGAAAATGTTCTTGTTAGGTGACAGTGACCTTTGCTCAGTGCCTGAAGTGTTGAATTCAGTGCTGTCAATTACTTAACAAAACCTCATACTCAGGAGCAATTGTTGTAATATAACATCCTAAATTAAAAACATACTTTAACTGACATTTCCAATTTTACTGCGGCCATTTTATTGTTGTTTTGGATAATCAGATCTAACTTAAAATTATGGGTAAGATCCAGAGGGGCTACTTTGGCATTTAAAATGGGGTTTAGAGTGAGTTCAGGGCATAAGTCCAAGAAAGGGATCCAGAAAGCTAACACTTGCTGGCCACAAAGCTCTCAGGTGCCTGCACTTCATGCTGAATATGTCCTGGATCTCACCTGTGCAGGAGAAGAAATCACGTGGAGCAGTAAGAGGCCCTCGGTGCTGGCTGGGTTACAGCTCCCAGCTAAGCTGGTTTGCAGTCCCCAGACAGGATGGAGCCAGGCGCCGTAGACAGGTCCTGCTGCTGACATGCGGCTTTCAGTCCCACACTCAGTCCAGCTCTTCCTCCTGGCCCACTTGGCTATGAAGCGTGAGGACTGCTTTGCCTAGGAGAATTCACATCCACACCTTCAACTGTCTGAATCTTCCCACCAAGATGGGAGGAGGAGAGCAAGGAACAGCCGCTGGGGTGGGATGCTGGATTTCTCACAACAGAAGGGCAGGAGAGCACAGGCAGGAGCTGCCTGCACCCAGGGGAGGGCAGGTGGCAGAGGCAACCATAGAATTTTTTTGGTTGGAAAAGACCTCTAAGATCATCAAGTCCAACTATTAACCCAGCACTGCCAAGTTCACCACTAAACCATGTCCCTAAGTGTCTCTAAAGAGAGGGAGAGCCAAGCCCTAGTCCCAGACCTTTGGCCAATCTGTTCACATGGAGATGGAGACCATGTTTTAAATCAACTCTTTTATAGTAGGCACCATCCTACAGCTCAGCCTGGCTGTGCTGTGCCTGCTGTAAACACCGGCACTAAGCCCTTCATATTTTGGAGGTGTTTTGTAAGAATGAGCTAATTTATCCTCATGTCACCCCGATGAGAAAGGTAAATACTCTCTGAAGTTTGGAAACAGCCTCTTTGCTTATCTCACAAACTCCTTGAATCTGGCTCCAGGTTTCCAAAGGAGACACTGGGATCTGAACAAGTCCAAAACCTGATACCAGACCCTGTGTAAACAAGGACCCCTGAGAGCAGTGGTTGCACATTTAAGCTCCCCAGGTCTTCTCAAAATGAGGAGAGGGTACAGGCTGGAAGAAAGTAAAAGAAGCAACTGAAAAATCTGTTCAGAAAAAAAAAATACCTCATTAGCATGAAAAAAACCAGACCACTCAACCATCCCTGAACACCTTCTTCAAACTATTGAGCTTTTCAGAATCTTCTGAAGGTCAGCACAATCTTTCAGAATAAAACCTGTGGCTGACAAACCCTCACTGAGGGAGATCTGCCAAAAACCAGGAGCTGAGGCAGCTCCAGATCAGCCACTCTACTGATTGCAGCTGTGACACTATTGCCTCTGGTGAGAGCCAGGATGTCAGATAGGCTGGTCTCAGGCCATTTCAGGATTTATGAACACCAATACCGTAAAGTCCTTGGAAGCAGATCATGAATCACAGGTTCACAGCAAGGCAGCAGTCATGCCAATGAGCCATCATTAACTCAGTTTCTAAACTGAGTGAAAGTAGGGCATCAGTTAAAGTGCATTGCAATAACATAAACTTGCAGTGACAAAAGCGAGGTCAGCATTAAAAAGAAAAGGTCATAACCTCCTAACCAAACACAGATGGGAAATGAACACTGTCCTTGACATTGCTCCTGTTTGATTATCAAAAAGCTGCTATGAACCTAAGTAGACCATCAGGTTATTAACTGGTACCAGATAAAGGATGTGTTCTGCTAAGCTGAGACATAAATACACACTTCATTACTTTCACTAGGTAGTTTACAAACACAGCCAATTCAGTTTTCTCTGTAGCCATTCTGAGGGTTTGTACCATGATTTTACTAGGGGCAAAGAGTTAGTTTTGCGTTCTTCTGAGTTAGTTTCTGTCTGTAGTTAGACACAACATTACACAATCACGGTTATACTGCTTGTGGAGCCAGCTGGGACATGGAAGGGGTACAGTCTACTTTCCAGCACTAAATGTAATACATGTGAACAAATCACATTATCAGCCCAGTGGGCTGTGCCGGGCCAGACCTGTTCAGCAGCCTCACAAAGCTCCTAGATGCAAGGAGTGGGCTTAGAGGCTACCTAAAGGCCTTTGTGCAGTGCCAGCGCAGGTCCTCAAGCAGAGCTTTGTCCCGCTTTCTCCTTTGCCTGGATAAGGCAGCCCCCAGCAGTCTCATTCCAGTCCTCGGGTGAGCTCTTTGAATCCAGGGGCCTGATTCACTCTTACAGATGTGCTGATCTCGCTGGGGCCTTGCGCGAAGTTTGACCGTGACATCTTGTCTCGACGAGCTGTGTATCAAGCAAAGTGTCAGCAACCTATTGGAAATCCTTGACCCTAGGTTTTGTCACTAATTTGCCTTGTGGCTCTCAGAGACACATTGACTGAGAAGGGTGAAGTCATGGCACCCAGTGACATGCTATAAAGCATGCCCACAGAGCAGAAAGCCGCTGCCTGACATCGTCCTGCCAGCTCTTTCAGAGGAAAGAACAGAGCCAGCAGAATTTCTTTCGCTTGGTATCCTAGGTATTTGTACCACACCTTGAAGGAATTCAGGGACTTGTTGGTTTTTAGTTGCTGTTATTATTATACTTACTATATTTACTATAGCATCAAAAGGAAACTCAATAATCTGGTGTGCATGTAGATCCTTTGCTACAGTTCTCTTATAGTATACTTTATCATCACTATTGATGTACAGAACTTTTTTTTAAGAGATTAATGTTTGGCTATGAAGAGTTACTGTCTCAGGGACTCCTAAGAACCATTAGCACCAAATGACAATTAAACTACAGGAAATGCCCTGCATCAAGATAATTCATAATTGCTGTTAGAACATTTAGATCAAATCTGTATGCTGTCTTGGTTACTCATGGCTATCTGCCTTTTAATCTTTTGCATTTTATGACCCATGCCATTCCTTTAATTATCACAGTATGGAAAGCTGTTAGCTTTACAAGACAGGAACTGTTTCCAAAACCTGCTCTGCATTTCAATACAAGAATTCAGGTAGATAGATGTTATAACCATAAAGCATAAAGTAGAAAATCTAAGTAAGTCCTGAAAATAGCTAAGGGAATCAAGCTAAAACTGTGCTTGCAGCCAGGTTTGCCAACTTGGCTCTTTACGAAAGGAGGAACTACATTCCAGGGAAATTACACTGTCCCTGTTCTGTACAGACAACCACAAAATGCTCAGACTCATGCAAAAAGTTGATCAACAGGATCAACTCAGAAATACAAGAAAACTGCTTTCTTCTACTGTAAGGTGGTTTTATCACACCAGAAAGGACTTGCATCTTTACCTGGGCTTGTATGACTTCCTTGGTGAACCAAGGCACATTGTCTGCATTTACCTCAACTAGCTAGAGTCAAGAAAGGTCTTTGCATTGCATATGCAGTGAAAATACATTAAAAGATGAATTAGTCTGTCCAAACGTGAAAAAATGGGAATGAAGCCCAAATATATCCATATTCACTCACCTGAAAAAGAAGACCAAATTTACCGTGTCTTACTGGTCATGATGTACAATAAGTTATTCTACCCCCTACGCAGCTCCTTTTCTGTTTGAACTGAACATTTGAACTGAATAAGGTGCTCGCATGTCAGTTGTCATGCTGAAATATTTGCTGCAGAAACCAAGTTTAAGTCAGTGCTAGACCCAGATTTATTTTACTGCCAGTGTAGCAGTAAAGAGCCACAATAGCATCACAGGTACTCTCATAATGAAGCTCCACAATTGCTGACTTGCATTTCAAATGAATGGAGTGGATCAATAATGTTGTGTTGTTCAAAGTTTACTTTCTGTTTTCCTTGTATTGCCAAATATCATCATTTTAAAAAAATCTTCCCATCCTTATGCATCCAGATGTGGAAAGCTGTCCTCCTGTATTTAAAGATCCAAATCCACCTGGAAATATAAGCAGGAACAAACAACAAAGGACCTACTTTATTGTGGGTAGTTTGTCCCTGTTTTTCAATTATTTTTTGTCTATTTTGAACTTCTGTTCTAGTTCCTGTTCTTTGTGGAATTGATTCCTCAGCCCTTCTGAGTACCACTTCCTCATATGAGACATTTTCCTGAATCCCAACAAGTGCTGTATACCACCTTTTTTAAATTAGTCTTTTTAAGCAATGTATAGTTCTTGATCTGCTCCACTCATTTGTAATATATCAGTGAGTGTTTGCTGAGGTTCATTAGGAAAGAACCTGTAGTGACTTTGTAGCCCATCACAACAAAAATGATTAAATAAATCCAGTTGTGCTACAGACCCACGACATGAGTTGGCTTTAGGATGTTAAGATCTGAAGCAAGTTCAAAGAAAACACTCTACACTTCATTGCTCTGCAGGACACCTCAGCAAAATTAATGCTAAATGACTATAGGAATATCATTTTCTTTGCTGCAAAGGGTAGATTAGTGTTCTGGTGTTTTAATGCCCATTAAAAATAAACCTGGTAGACAACAAAAATGCTTCTATTAATGGCTGCTGTGAATTACAATTGTATATTGAACTCAGTAATGGACCATGTATATTAAAGAGTATATTAAAGAAAAGGCTTACAGATCAATTGAACATGCTATTGAAAGCAATTTCTTCTGACACACAAAACTGCAGTGGATATGTAGAGGAATTAGTTAATGGTAGATCTTCCAGCAATTGCCTAGGCTGTGCCCTGCCCACCAGTTCTTTGCCATCAGCCATCTGCATCCACACATACGTCCTGGAGTACCATAGAAACCTCCCAGCTCTGTTAGGAATGAATTTATGACCTAAATCACCACTATTAATTCCTGTGATGCTATGCATTGGGAAAATGCATCATGTTAGTGTACATATCACACTGCAGGAAAGTTATGTTCCCAGCCTAGTCAGGATTATTAACCTGAACTGGAGTTAAAATAATGCTGAAGGCAAGAGGACGGATTTTAACTCAGATTAGCCATTTGAATTCAAATCCCAAATTTCCTTGTTCTCTCTGTTATTTTAACTCAAGGTAGCTGATTCAGGTTACCAATTCTGATTTAAGAACATTTTTAATCTGTGAACATAGAAAATAGGTTAACCGCAGTAAGTGTTTTACACATAACCAATCTTGTCTACAAATGAAATGGGTTAATTGAAGAATCTGATGAGGACACGACCAGTGCGAGCTTAGTCTGATGAAGCTGATGCCAGTACTGTGACAGATTTGCAACAAGATTAAAATTGGATGGATGGAGCTGTTATCATTTCCCCCTCTCGGTTGCCCTCTCCTGTTAAATGATGCTTGCTGTCTCCATGGCAGGACTTCTGGTCCACAGGGGATCAGTCATATAGTGGTCCAGGGTAGTAAAGCAAACTGAACGCTCAAGAGCAATAATCACTAGGGTTATCCGTATAAATTTGCCACCACAAATCTGTCAGAGCTCATAGTAACAAGATGTACTATCCCACTGGAAAAAATACAAACTATACTATCAAGTATTTCCTTAAAGAAAGGAAAAGGGTACCAGTTTGTGAAATGTTAATTAGCGTGGCTCTGTTGTTACCTAACTTAAAATGACCTATCTGAGTACTAAGTGTGTTCTTGCATAAACACGCTCTGTGTGGGATACGCAGGACCCTGTCTTTTCTTTTTCTGTAGTAAAGCAAAGCAAAATGATGTGCACCAACAAACCTACAAAACGCTTTTGTGTCAGCATGTTTTCTTAGCTTGTGCAGATCCATGGAGTGCTTTGTGATCAGAGGTAGATGGGACCTGAGTTGTTGAAATGAGGGCTAGGGAAACAAGCATGACTGTGCTTTCTGGCTTGCTTGCATATGACAGCTTGAACATTATTCCACAATAAGGCCAGGCCTGACTTGTCAGTACAGTGGCAAACAGTGTGAAGAAGAGACATGATGTTCTATGTTTATAAATTATCACTGAGGCCATAATTAGGGAGAACGGAACTTGTAGGAAAAAGATTGCCATTGGGAAGCCATTAATGGTACACAAACACTCAAGACCAAGCCTGGTGGGAAGCATCAGCCATAGCACTTGAGGTTGCCAGGCACACTAATATGACACATCATTACTAGCCACTTGCAACGGTTGACCAAAATCCATTTTCTCATCAGTTATACAAGCTAGTGTCTGCTGAGGGATGGAAAAGTGAGCACATCATGACACAAGCTTTGAAAATATCTCTTACAAAAGAAATAATCCATCCACAGCTATTGCTTGCTGATAGTTATCACAGGTCAAAGCTTACAAGTCTTCTGTAGACACATGAAAGACACACTGACACACAAGTCACAGGAAGGTCACGAAAGAATGAGCAGCATCCATCATTCAAACCAAGCAGAGAAACAAAGGGATTACTTGTTTTCCCTCTGCAAATGATAGGCAGCAACTAGTTCTTTGACCTGTATTCAAAAAGTATATCTATAGCCAAAGTATTTTGGTTCTAATTCAGCAAAACTCTTCAAGTGCTTAAGTTACTGAAATTACATTTTAGTATGTGCTAAGCAGAACTGGGACTATTGGACCTTTGAAGAGAGGTGAGACTGAATTTTTAATTCTCCAAAGTTTTCCTGCTTCTACAGGATGTATTCAAGTGAAGTGTGTTTGCAGTGCCCTGGTCTGGAGGTTACAAAAAAGCAACTCTGTACTGCAGGCTGCAGCAATGGGATAGAGAAAGACTGGTCAAATACAGATAAAAAGAGTCAACAAACATCATGGGAGTCGCACTGAGGAACAATGCGATATGATGTGAGAACTTTGCAAACACAAATGTCTAAAAAAAGAAGTTGCACACTGTACTCTTCACATAACTCCTGTGTCTTCCTTAAGCTATAAATGTCTCACAGTAGAGAACGTGTTTTCTGATTTCAGGTATCTTGAAGATAGATACACAGTGTGCTTGATACATGCATTGTGGGGAATCATCTTTCCTTCAGCTACCCATAATTCTGAGCCTGAGCTTCCCATAGGTGGGAATCAGCAGATTTCTGTCTGGGAGGGTGCTTGACACACCTCAAAAAGCATACCAAGGAAGATACAATGATGGCATTAAGATATGAGAGCAAAGATGACTCGGTTTTCATTTATTGCTCATATTTTCCTTCCTGTAGTGGTGAAATACGGTACCTATTATTCTTGGCATTCTTTGCATTACACTGAATCCCGTCCTTGCTCTTGCTGTTAAGCTCTTTACTTCAGATCTCTTTTGCCTAAAGGAGTCTAAGGAGGAATTTTCTGTCTCCAGGGCAAAGATTCAAACCAGTGCTGTTTCACCAACTGTAGACAGAGAGTGGCCTATCCGAGGAGACTGGTCTTAATATCCCAAGATGTGGTTTGAGGGAAAGAATAAGTTAGACAGTATTTATGGCTCTTAAACCCCTCTGCCATGCACACTGGTATTTACTGTTGGACAGCTAGGGATCCTCTTTCAGGCACTGGAAGAACAGGGAGGATTGTGAACTGGAGACTGTTTTCTCTCTTCACTGCAGTGCCACCTCTATTATTGTGGGTTTAAACTTGTTGCAGTAAACAATATACCTGCCTCCATGTTGTGTCAGAAATAGAGCACTTTTGGAATTTTCTGCTTAATCTAGTATTTGTCAGAACATGTTGAATCGTCAGCAGTGAATCTGCAGGAATGTATCATTTGTAGCAGTTTCTTGGGTGGAAGTGCTGGCTGAAAGGAGGCAGAAAGTCAGACCAGGCTCCCACTCCTCCCATTGCTGGGACCTTCGCTGGCGAGGCAGGAACGTGAACATAGTTGTTCTTGGATCGGATGCGACTTCTGGGTGTTTCACACAAACTTTGAAAGCTCTTGGTTTCACCCCAGCACAGAGCAGGAAAAATTCTATAATAGCAAGAAGTTTCCGAGGATGAGAAGACTGTTTCCTGCCCTATACAATATAGAAGTCAATGCTCTGTTTACTGGGGCTATTTTCTAATTACAGCAATATCCCTGCTCTTTTCTCTTTTCTTTTTCCTTTAAACTTAAATCCAAGTTTGGTTTGTTTCCAGGATTCTGTTGTCACTAATATCAGAAAATGTTGTTGATTTGAAGGAAAACCTTCAATTCTCAATACCAGAAGTGTGACTTGTTCTTACCAGCAAATACCTGCAAATAGCCTGTGTTTCTGACTTTTATCCCCAGCTCTCGATCATGATTCTTATCAGATAAGAGGGAGGAAGAACAACTCTTTGTTTCCAATACCTATTATTTTGTGTAATTAATGAGGTAAGCCACAGAAAGAGTTCAGTGGATGCTGAAATAAAATGTCACAAGGAATGCAGGAGGTTATTGATGGGTTGTTTTAACCAATCTAGTGAAAAATCTGAATTTATACACAGCTGAAACAGCTCTGGCATATAATCATCTTTTATTTTGCTTAAAGTCTTAGTGAAATAAAAAGTCAATACAGATACTTACTATTAGTTTGTAATTTTCAAGGTTGTCTATTTTAAATCCTGAAGTCATAAGCATTTCTCTGTTAGCAACAACTGCTTAACTATAGCCAAGCTATAAGTATTTTCCCAAAATATGTTATTGTGTTGCTGTTAGAATGCATAATTGTTTTCTCCGTGAAGAAGCTAAATTTGGCTTAACAACTGTGTCATGACATTAACAGAAAATGTCTGGTGTGACAGGGCATAGCGTGGACACTGCACCGAAACGCTCATAACCACAGTTCATTTAATTGATCTTCCGAGGGAGTGAAATATCACACTAGTCATCTGCCTTTGGTTTTTCAAGCCACATCAAACAATTGTGTGGAGAAGTGAAAAAAAAGAAAAGTGCTAGGTTTTTTGATTTCATCAGTTAATGGCTGTAGGTCACTTGATACCCCTTTGTTTACAACACAGTGATATGCCTGTATCTTGTAGAGGTTCACCAGAGTGACTTACTGCTGTGGTACAGGGCCTAAAATAAAACTTGCACATGCCAGGCACCACATGATGCATGAAATATTCTAACAATATGTTACAAAACCTTGTCAGCACTAGGGAAAATGACTATTACAAGAAGTAGAGTTGGCTGAAGAAAACATTCTTTTTTCCAAACAGGGCCCTTATGAAAGACAGTAATTTGGGGAGCTGGAGTGAGAGAGAGGGGTTTCTTCCTTTGGTCTGGTGGAGAAAAGTATTTTCCTCGGTTAATCAAAAATGTCGATAGAATGAAAGAGAAGCCCACTTCAGCACAAATCTTCACAGTATTTCATGTCTTTCCTATTTCTCATTTTTGAGCAGCTGTGCTAAGAACCAGCCCCTTGAGAAACTTGCCAAATATCTTATGTCCACACACTAAAGTGCTACAACAGCTTTGTATGCAGTTGTGTCCCAAGTGTCCTGAGCGGATTTGCTTTCAGCTACCTGTGCACCGTCTTATTCTAAATCGTATTAGTCAGCTGGTTTAATGCCAGTGTGGAAGTGGTCATCTCTCTCCTGCTGCTGTACAACGCACCGAGGGGTCTTGCAAAATTCATTGTGAGAAAATCCTCTGTGAATTGTTCTGAAAGCAGTGAAATGGGTACCCACAAAGAACAGTAATCGTAGCAGTTTCTAGCATGGGACTATTAATGACACTAAGCAAGATTATGACACTTCTTAAACTGAAATAGTTCAGCTAATATATGCAGCCTAGAAATGGATTTCTGTTGACTGATAAACTGGTGTTTTACTATATGAAATATAACCACTTTTTCCTTTAAATATATTTTGACAGATTAACACCATGACAATGAAGCCTTTTACTGCATATCCTTGTGGGTTTATCATATTCCTGTTTGCCTTGCTGCAGAGGAGCCATGGACAATGCAAAGAAGCAGCTAAAAAATCAGAGATGAATTTGAGTGTAAAATACGATCTTCCTAACTTCATTGCAGAAACACCGATTCAGAATGTAGTTTTATACAAGCATCATGTTTATATTGGAGCAGTCAACAAGATTTATGTACTAAATGAAACTCTCCAGAACATTTCTGTGTACAAGACTGGGCCCATTTTGGAGAACCCTGACTGCGCGCCATGTGAAGACTGCAAAGATAAAGCCAATTTATCTAACAGCGTATGGAAGGATAATGTCAACATGGCACTGCTCTTAGAAACTTATTATGATGATCAGCTCATCAGCTGTGGTAGCGTGTCCGGAGGCATCTGCCACCGTCACATCATTCACCCTGACAACCCTGCTGACATCGAAAGCGAGGTGCACTGCATGTATTCACCCCGGGTGGATGGAGAAGCAGATAATTGTCCTGACTGTGTTGTAAGCACTTTAGGAACCAAAGTTTTGGTTACTGAAAAGGACAGATTTGTCAACTTCTTTGTGGGAAATACTGTGTCATCTACATTTCAGCCTCCTCATGTGCTGCATTCAATATCAGTTAGGAGGTTAAAAGAAACACAGGATGGTTTTGAATTTCTCACAGATCAGTCTTATATAGATATCCTCCCTCAGTTCCGCGATTCGTATCCCGTTAGATATGTCCATGCCTTTGAAAATGATCACTTTGTCTACTTTCTGACTGTCCAGAGAGAATCTCTCGACTCTCAGGCTTTCCACACTAGAATTATCCGCTTCTGCACTTTAGACTCCGAGATGCGTTCTTACATGGAAATGCCTCTTGAGTGTATTTTTACCGAAAAGCGGAGGAAGAGGTCCATCCGAAAGGAGGTATTCAACATTTTGCAAGCTGCCTATGTAAGCAAGCCAGGTGCAGCTCTAGCTCATGAAATGGGCCTTGGGTTGAATGATGATATTCTCTACGGTATTTTTGCACAAAGCAAACCAGACTCTTCCGAACCGACCAACAGATCTGCTGTCTGCGCCGTCTCCGTGCGAACCATCAATGAGTTCTTCAACAAGATTGTCGACAAGCAGAACATGAAATGTCTTCAGCACTTTTACGGGAAAGAGAGCAAATACTGCGTGAACAGGGTAAGTGACAATTAATTTGTTACATTTTGGGACTCTTGTTCTCTTTTTGCCTACTTCATTGCCAGGTAGCAGTCCCCTCAGTTTTATTTACAAAATGTAAGACCCTGATCATTTCAATGCTAAATGTATTGCTGATGATTCATCTCTCTAAGGATCACTTCCTGTAAAATGACTGTGAAAATCGCTGAGGTCCTTATGGTGCTAAGAAAGTATTTTTTTTTAATTTATTTGTAAGTAATTATTTTTCCGTGTTCTTGAGAGACTGTGATGCAGTTAAATGCAACATTTAGGCACTTACTTCTTTCAATATCTCAAAAAGTATTCATTAACATTCATACCCATGTGCACTGAGGAGTCCCTGGAAATATCACTCATATTTTAAACTGTGCTAATGGTGAATCACTGTCCTCTTTAGAAAAAAGTGAAAGAGCTGGTTTGGAAATTGCCATGAAGAGCCAGATTGTTATACAGTTACTCATGCTCGATACATAAACGGTCCCACTGAAATCAGTTTTCTTAATGAAAGAAGTGTCTATGAAAAGAGCTTCAGAATGAGGATACCGGTAGTCTTGGTTGGGAGGGTTGCCTCTCTGTACACCATGTGTTGAGGTGATTGCTGCTCTCCAACCATCTGAAACATTGTGAGTGAAGGAAGCACTGAAGTTATTTCTTCCTTTCTGGCCAGTGTCTGTGCTGGTGTCAGCTCTTGTAAAGGAAATACAGAATCTGCGGGTCGGGTACTTTTAACATTTATTTTGAAACATAAAATGTTAGAGCTTTGAATCGTACCTGCTTATGCAACAAGGCCTTAAATGTCCTCTCTGGGAGCTTGCTTTTCTCAAGCACAAGAAAACTGGAGCTCAGAGATGACATTCTGTCCTCTACCAGCAGGCATGGCCAGAGCCATCATGATGGTGTTCTGCTCAGCCTTGTGAGCCAGGGGTGATGAAGGCCTGTGGTTCCCATTCTCACCAGAAGCCATCCCAGCAATGGGGCATGGCAGATCCCACCCGACCCCTAATACAGGCTGAGCTGTTGCTCCATCCTGACACAGGCCTTCATCACCCCTGTACCACCAGAGTTCTCCTCAGCCCAGCTGCTCAGCACAGGGCATCAGGACAGGGCAGTGACAAGTTGCCCTGGTTGGAGGTGGGAGCCTCTTGCTTGAAAGAGAAGGGCTGCTCATCACTACCAGGGGTGACATGGGTGTATGTGGGGAGAAACACCCATTACAGAGCTGCTGTGGCTTCTCCCCAATAGTGGGAATATGCTCAAGGGGGGTCCTACCCAGTCTCAGCATCATCACAACAGCCTCAGCATCCGAAGGAGAGCTCCTTATCGCAGGCTCCAGGTGTTCAGCACAGATGTAGACACTGCCAGCAGCAGATGCTGACACAGCAACCACAACAGATGTAGTATTTTATACCCTTTTTTGGGGTAGGCAGAAGGCAATTTTCAGGAACTAAAGGGAAGTTAGCAAACATTCAGCACAGTAACTCCTTATCTTTCTTCACTGTGTTATTTCTGTCCTAATTTTTCACTTCAGATCTTAATATCCTTTTTTTTTTTTCGTTTTCCAGTTAATTCTTAACAATGAACATTGCTTTTCTCTGAAAGTACTTTTTTTCCTTATTCCTGGGGCATTTTATTTGTGAGCGTCTTTAAAGCTTGTGGCCTTTAACTTATCTCATTTTGTTCTTGACTATGCACCTGTTTCATAAGGTGATCTTTTCATAGCAAAGTATACCATTAAAATATTGACAGAATAATTTGCCACTTTTCACATGCTGAGAAGTGCTTTCCTGTTTCAAAAGCTTATCCAGAGTCTACTGCTGCTTTGCATATCAGAAGTGAATGTCTTATACTGCAGACAGTTTATTATTTAATATTTATTGCCTCTTTTCAAGAAATGTCATCAGAACTCTGATTTCTGGTACATTAAATCGATAAAAATGTTTCTGTGATTTCTTGCAGTTCCTTTAAATGGCATAAAGGCAGTCAGAAAATTATTTCCTGATTGTTTGCTTAACACTGAAATATCAAGACTGTCAAGCTTTGCCATTCCATTTCCTTTGCTTTATTCCAGAGAACTCATTAAGGGTCCAATGAAAAGTGTCCCATGATCTTTTTCAGGTTTCAGTTGGCCAGCAAGCTTGACAAGAATTTGCCAGGCATCCTTTATACACTTGTTTTTCTCAGGTGTGTAAAATAGACCAGCAAGGTTGGAAAGTGAAGGAGTGGAAGGGGCAGGCAGAAAAAGGAAAGCCCATTATATCTTGTGCTTATGCTTGTGTCAGGAATGTCAGCTCTGGTCTTCCTTGATTTTGCTGGAGATTAAAATTTTTTTTATTTTTTTATTTTTTTTAAAGAATTCCAAACCCTTCAACTTTTCTTAGGCCCTTTTTTGTACATTTTATAAAATGTACATGAGGGCATAACCCATTCTTTCCCCCTTTGTAAGTCACCTTCAACTCAAAAGAAAGCTTTTATAAACTGTTAAGAGTTTGTCACAGTTTATTTTGGCAAAATTAAAAACTTGCTTTTTGTAATATAGCCAAGATGATCTTTCTCTTTGATGCTGAAAGAATGAAACCACAGACCACTGATGCAAGTGAAAGGCACTGACCACTGACATTAAGTCATAGGACAGTGAAAACCGTACAGCAGTGAATATGGAATACCACTAACTTCAACATTAAAAAGAAAAATGAGCCTTTAGCAATGTTTGCAAGGGAGTGCTATCTGGTAATTTACAGTTAGAGCCTGATGGATGAAGGCCATTTCATGTTATCAAAAAAAGGCCCACAAGACAATTGTACATCATTTTGTTGGACTTTGGATAGTCCATCTTTTTAAGTGGCTGTCCCTGGGGACTGTTTAGTCTGAGGCTGCTAAAGGTAGAATTAGACGAAAAAAAAAAAAAGAACAAAACATTCAAGACACTTCCTCAATCCATTCTTCTCAGATTTTAAGCATTAAAAAAACCAAAAACAAACCACCAAAACCTTCAACTCATCTTAATGTGTTTGAAAAAAATTTGTTAGTTTTTAGCCTTACTTCCTAAAGGAATTAATTTTATGTGGTCATGCTGTTGTATGCCTGTCTAGAAAGACAGGCTGTTGTCCTGACAATGTCAACAATAAGAAATCTTGAAGATGTGAATTCAGGTGTGAATCCACAGACAGATCCAATATACGCTCAGGCTGTGGAAACTGATGAAGTGTAAGGAGCCCCTTTATAAACATCAGAAGGACTCACAGGGATCAAAGCAGGTATTGCTTACCCATGGGAAAAGTCTCCGTCAGAGCTTAGTTGGAGAGCAAAGTCAACCAACCACAAGATATAAACCCAAACATGACACTTATTCCAGTGTTCATGGAAAACTTCATAAAATCAGAATAAAACATTTCCAGTTGTGTTTAAGTGAAATACAGAATAAGCCAAACCCTGGACTCACTGAAGTCAGGGTTAGGAAAAATAAATCTGATGGTGCATCTGATTTATATCAGATGTACCTCAGCAGAGCTGTGACCCGTTAGCACTTCCTAATAATTTCCTTCAGTGAAGAGCTGGCTGTCACTTCATTGACAGCAAGGAGGAAACAGAACTGGCTTTAAATGAAAACAAAAAATTGGAGTCATAGTAAAGGGGTTTTATTGCCCAAGTCACGACAAGAATATCTGGGAGGTAGCTGTTCTGGGGGTTTGGAATCACTGTTTGGGAATCTTCTCACCTGCAAGGAAGAGAATACTGGATTTAGGCTTTTAACAGTTTATTTGGCCACAGTTAGTCACTATCAGCCCTGGTGTGGTACTCCTCAAAGCAGAGGACTACTTAGATTAGGAGACAACTGCTGCTTACTTTGTTTGCAGACATAGTCCAGTAGTGTGCACCTCTATCATGGATTAAAGGTGATTCTCCAAGTGAGAATGATGGGTTGAGTTTAGCCTTGACAATCTCAACTGTACATTTCAGTTGTCATTACTTAGACCATGATCTTATGGGCTTCGTTTAGCCTTTCTGTGTCTCTTATGTGGTAAACAATTGTGAGCTCAATTCTCCTCTGATACCCAACTTCAGTCACTATTGACTTCCATGGAAAAACACCTCTAAAAATAAAATCCAAATTCAGCTCTGTAAAGTTCCTATAGTTTGTTTTTTTCTACAGGTAAGTTCAGGTGAAAAGCTAAAGTACTCCATTCACCTTACAGGAAAAGAGAAACTACAGACAGGCTTTTGCCACCATGTTCCAAACAAGTGTCCTAAAGCAAAAAAAGCTGGTCACCACTTCCGTCAAATGAAAGGCACAAACAGTTGGGGGAATGTGAAATGAAAACAGAAGATCACCAAAACAAAAGATAAAATGACAGTAAAATAAAGACATGGTGATGCTTCTTTATTACCATTACACACATGATAGATGAGTAAAATTGGGTTATGCCTATATTGTAATAGAAGAAAATAATTGCTGCCTTCTATCAGGAAACCACAAAGGCACTTATTGATCTGTCATCCTAAGGGTATGTCTAGGAATATTTAATAAAATAAACAGAGACAAATAACTCTTTCGAGGCTCTGTAACATCCCACACCACTTGGCTTAAAAATTTTGGCAGGTTTTAAAATAACACTGCATCTCTCTGATTAAGAAGGTTGATGTTGCTTATTTAGATAATCTCACAGCATGTAGGAAATGTTTTTTATGTTGCAAATAGAATGTGCCCGAATATTTTCCCTAAAAGTCAGGCACCAGAATCCATGGAATTGGTTCAGTCATTTATTCCACTAGAAATGCTATATCAAATGGCATACAGCACTCTGCCTGGCACAAAGCCTGCTTCCATCCGTACAGATTTTGTGTGAGCTTCTCTATGGGCTCTGATGTCTCAGAAGAATAAAGGAAGAGGGACTTGGTGATGGGCAAGGTGCATTGACACCCTTTAAAACAGTCTTAAACCGTAGTAGTAAAGTGACAGGCTGCATCCATGTTCCTGTCTGCTGCATCCATGCACCCACTACCTGTCTGCTGAAAGCCCAGGTGGTACCCCGAGGGTACCCCTGCATAATACAGTGCAAGGCAGGGTGTGCTCACCACCCAGCTCCCCAGCAGTGTTAGGTACATGGCCGTCTACCCACCTGGCCATGCAAGACCTGACTGGGGCAAATAGCATGGTGTAAGGGATTGCAGGAGGAGTCTAAACTCCAGTTAAGCTGCATATGAGGGAGGGATAGATACAGGTACAGATATGGGTGTGGGTGTGTAGAGGGTATGAGCATATGTATGGGTATGGTTATCTCAGGCTGGGCCAGATTCAGCAGTGATGTAACTATAGAAGTGAGGATTGTTCTGTCCCAGGGCCCGGCCACGTGGACACTGTCACAAGGGAGTTCCAAAGAAAAGGGCAAGGCAAGGAAAAAGGCAGGTCAGGGAGTTTCTTTGGAAAGTACCGCACTGCCCTGAGTGACAGATACCTTTTCAGATTCTCCCAAGTCCAAGGAACTATGGAGTGTGGGGGCTGACCTGTTAGTCCCTGAGTGCTTCAAAAACTACAGAAAGTTTCCTTCTCCTGATCTCGTGTTAGAGATCAGGAGTCTCTGTTTGCCTCCCAGTGCTGCTGCATGGTGTTTTATCATCTCTTGATGAAAGGTAGATTTCTCTCTGAAAAAGTGGTATCCGTTAAACTACCATTTTCTGCAAAGGGCACTGCTCTGTCAGCCAGACTTACTAATAATGTTCCATTTCCAGACTTTCTAATCAAATTTTTCCACTGAAGGCAGGGTTCCCTATTGGTTATTAGTGTGGAAGAGTGACTGCTGCTTTTCTCTGGAATTGCACAGGAATGATTCAAGCAGAAAGTAAATTATATATATTTTTAATATGGATATCTAGATTCTCTGGTCATATTTTTTTTTTATGTCTCAGAGTTTCAAAAGGCCCTTAGATGACACTAAAGACTAGAACTGGACACAGAATAATTTTCTTATTATATGTAACTTTGAAAATTTGAAAACCTTTACAGTCCCACAAGAAGAGATATCTAAAATGTAGGCAGGTATGCTGCATTATGGACACTCACTAGAGATGTGTAATATTCAGGTCTAAGCCTTTTTTCCTCAGACCCAATACTAATCATTTGCCCCAGATTAAGTTTCTGTCTCGTCTGCTGATGGCTATTCTGCAATGGGACCATGTGAGCCCCTCCTGACAGAGCTGCTTGGATTTCTTTATAAACAGTTCCATGTTCCAGAGAAAGAGAAGCTGATTCTGCAGTGCACTGCATGCAGATCTAAGTACTGGATTCATCCCACTTGGCTTTGGTAGGTAGTTGAGACATCTCAGTAAGCAATGAATTTTCCTCAGGTTCTGCTGCCAAATGATGGAGAGAGACATAAATCCTGACAAAGCAGACATCTGCCTTTCAGCTCACTCAGCACCAACCTTACCTCAGCAGTTTCTCTACTTACTCTACTTGATCTGACTCAGGACCACATATTGTCATCATTATTGCTCACTAAAGCAACACTAGGTAATTATTACCCAGGAGAGTGTTGTGTTACTCAGACTTTCTAGGTGACATGTGGGTTTCTGACCTCAGACAACTTTTGCATCAAAGCAGAATTACTCCTCATTTCCAAACATATAAGTAAAACCAGAGTCAAATGCCACAGTAAATAAAAAAAAGTGTTGCTAAGGGAGATGATCCATGGCATAAATGGTTCAGAAAGCAAGTGTAGGTAACAAAGAAATATTACTTGCACTGTCTATGGAGTGGGTGAAAACAATGAAATGTTAGAGGAGGAATGATCTTGGGCGAAGTGATAATGAGAGCTTTGTTTTCTTAAGGCAGATGTTACCCTGCTTTTATACACAGCCTGTGGAAATTAGGGCAAATTGCATGATTTTCTCCTACCACATGTCTTGCAACACTGTTTTGACTAGCCATGTACTCGTTGGGCAAAGTTACCTTGGAATAAGAGTCTCCACACTCAGCATTATTTTAGGAAAAACTGGTCTTCTTGGAATTCACAGCTTTTCTATTTCATCACAGTTTCCATGTAAAGACATCTATGAAAAATGCACCTGATGTACATTATAAATGTACAGCAGAACTGCTTTTATCAGCACAACATCTTCGATGCATGATTTAATTTCTTCAAAATGTGTAATTAAACAACACCTCTCCTTTGATAATCTGTATACTGAGTTAAATGTTAAATTAATATAAAGGAAATCAGCAAAATACAAAGATTACTTAGGTCCATTTTATCTGCTGAATCAATAGGATTTACTTAGTGCTAATGCACTAACCAGATTATGAAAACTAATGCAGCCCTGTTCAATGACAAAAGCAAATAACTCTTTGAATGATCTTGACAATAGAACATGTAATCATCTTAATTTGTATTAACTAATTACATTTAACATGGATGTCTCTCTACCTATTACCTTAAGTGGAGCATCAGCATAGTAACTTCCCCCTCTCAATTTAGCAGTGAAGTAGATCAAAGCAACAAGTATTAAGAGTTAGTGGGATGATGCTATGTAAAATTTTGTATCAGTGGAGTTCTTTAAAAAATTTCTCTTTCTCTAGGGGTCATAAAAATTTGTGTAATCTTTCCATTGACTTCAATGACTTCTAGATCAAGTCCTTGAAGTTGAAAGTATAGCTTAAAAATAATTAATCCTTAGTAATTCCCTCTAAATTGTTCCTTATTTTGCAACAAGTAGCATTTGTTGGTTTCCTGTGTAACTCGGACCATCTCCAGGCAATAGTGACATGTAGTAGTGCCTCCTGCATATTTAGGATTGCTTGGTTGTCTCCATCTTAAAGGACCATTTCCAGTTGCTTACTTTTTCTTCATGTCTCCTACTTTGCAGCTGAGATTTGAAAAGTTTATTCTCAGAAAGGGAACGTACTCTTCTATGTTTTATAAAAAAATCTTTGAATTGCTTTCAAATACGTGAGGAATATTGGGAAGAGGAGGAAGGAAGAAGAGGAAAACAATTCTTTGTTTAAAAACAAAAAGAGGGAAAAATATTTTTGCTTTTAGAGTAAAACTTCATTGCCTCAGCAATAGTACTTAGAAACATGAGTACCCGATGCCCTGCTCCAGGCGTGTTCAGTTCTCCGTGAACACTGGACTGAGTTCACAGCACCTACACCCTTGAGATGTCTTTCACTGGTCAAGAATAAACCAGAAGCATGGTGGGTCTGCTTCTATGGGAAATGTGTAGCACATAAATTTGTGTCCACTAGCAAAATCGAGCTGTTCCACTTATTATTCTTTTTTTCCCTTCCTTTGGATTGCAAGAAGTGCTTGGTAACAGTGTCTGGTGCTATTGTGCAGAAATCCATTTTACAAAGCACATTTTGAATACCATATTTTCAAATGCCTCTATCTTGTGATGTGACTTCTGAGTGATTTCTGTGCCACTTCCCAAGAACATGGAATTCTTGGGAAGAACAAGTTGTTTGTCAAAATAGGGCTTGAAGAAGAATGAGACATTCAGCATACCTAGTACCTATCACAGCCACATTAACATGGAAATTGTCTGTCTTTTAGTGCTGAGAAAGCGGCAGGTGAGGTACACACTGCCTATCCCCAACAGACCACTCTCGTCTAGCTTCCATGTAGTCTTTACTTCCGTGTAGCCTCTATGGCAAATAATAGCTAACTTATCCATTTGGGATACCTCTTTTTGGGTACTTACTGACCATATCAATATGAATATGTGCAATAGTTAAATATAAGAGACCCAATCTCTTAATTGATAATATTTGATAAAGGAAATGAAATGGGAGAATATGAATGTAATGCAATCTTGGTGCCAATAGGGAACACTATTTACATGCATTTGGCCTGTTGCTGAACAGTACTTGTGACTAGTGTGGATGTAAGGGCATCCCTATGTAGTTTCCCACAATTGCATTACATGTCTTATGGGGAATGACTGAGGGAGCTGGGGTTGTTCAGTCTGGAGAAGAGGAGGCTCAGCAGGGACCTCACCGCTCTCTACGACTCCCTGAAAGGAGGTTGTAGTGAAGCGGGTGTCGGTCTCTTCTGCCGTGCCCAGAGTGAAAGGACAAGAGGAAACAGCTTTAAATTGCAGCAGGGGAGATTCAGATTGGACATTACGAAAAATTTTTTTCACTGAAAGGGTGATTAGATATTGGAATAGGTTGTCCAGAGAGTTGGTGGAGTCACCATCCCTGGAGATGTTCAAGAAGCGTCTGGATGTGGTGCTGGGTGATACGGGTTAGTGGTGATGTAGGCGGTTGGACTGGATGATCTTGAAGGTCTCTTCCAACCTTAATGATATTATGATTCTATGATTGCTTCTCTCAGAAATTCAGCAGCAGGTTTTGGGAAGTCACACTACAGTTATACTGACCCAGTGGGTGAGGAGTCTCGCTGCGCACTTGCAGTTGATCATGTTGGCAAAAGCCAACATGCTACTTCCAAAGAATTTCTGTTTCTCGTGTTTCTCATTTCTGGCTGACTTCTGCCTGTTGTACAGCACTGGAGCTTGTTCACAAGAGATTCTTTTCTGGTCAATTACTTCCAAAAAATAAATGTGTCCATATATTTTCCATATATCATCATTGAATGTGCTTGTAACCATTAAGAATTCAGACACCCCATGCCAGTTATGTATACTGAGAACAATAAATGTGTCTATGACTTTTTAGAATTGCTAGTAGTAAAATTTTGTCCATTTCACAATCTTTCTGTCTTGCAAATTGCAGAGGAAAATATATTCCTTTGTGTTAGCATGGTAGAAAGCTATTTATGTATTTCTCCTCTTCTCCATTATGCTTTATTGACTCTAACTAGCTATGGCATGAAACCACATGGGAAAGGAGAAGGAACATAGTCCCTTTTCCAAGGGAACTGACAGAAGAAGGCATGAAATGAATAGAGTCTGTAAATGTGCCAGAAGCCGGAAAGTTTGTCCTGGTTGTTTTCTTTCTCTCCCCATTTTGTCAAAGAGCTATAAATACGAGCATCTTAGTAGTCATTTCTATCTGAATCCAGAATTAAAAAGACTTCACTGTGGCAGCTGGAGAAGATTTATGAGGTTAATGAAATTTAAGGTGCAATTCCTTTCAAAAATAACGATAGACAGGCCAAATTTATGATGTCCCTCACTTCTGTTTACATGGGACTGGGAGACAGACAATACAGGTTCTAACTCCAGCCTTCTAATAGACATCCAACATGATGCTGATCATGTCACTCGTCCTCTGCAGACAACACCCTGGCTTCACTGAGTTGTTGGGGCCAGAATTCCACTTGTGTTTCACACAGAGAGAATCGGTGATCAAATGCATTTCTCACCTGAAGAGAAATGCTGCAAACTCACCACAAAATACAAATGTATTACAGACAGCAGAACTGTGTTGGCTAAAAATACACAAGAAAATTTAGAGGGGAAAATCTGATAAGATTCCTTTGTGTTCCTCACAGCTAGTCTTCCTGTTCAGAGTCTGCTGTTCATGTAAATTCTTCAACATTATGTGCTTGATTTCAATAGGACACACTCCTGAAGACTGTATTTTTATTATTTATCTTTATTCGCTCCACAACAGAAGAGATATGCAACTCATACATCATCTCCATTTTTAATCGGCTTGGGAATCAATTTGTTATATAGAATTGTCTGTTCATTCATTCTACCGCAGTTTATTTGAAAAAGGATTTTTGCCATCCGAAGATAGCAGGATCCAGCTCATTTAGGGGTAGCTCATTTCCCCCTACTCCATGTTATGCCACAGAAAATGTCCGAGGGACAAACATTGTTGGCACTTTTGGGTGCCCGCTTCTTTTGAGGGAGACTCCCAGGATCCATAATAGAAAACAAAAGTTGATACTTAGGAATTTGATTCCTGACAGCCAACAAGTTTAAAGTCATATAAACAAACCAGCAGGAAATAAGACTCCTGCTTATTCCTACGTTCACTTGAGTTTTCCTTCATAACTGTAGTATTTTACAAATGACACTAGGAAATTTTACTTAGTTACTTTCAGACCATTTGTCCAATCTGTCAAATTAAACTTTAATTTTAATTATTTCCTCCAAGTTGCTCACAAGACAGTATAAGATCTTCTGCAGTGATTAAGTCATTCATTTCTAGTTTATTCAAGACATTGAACATAATATAAAGACATTACACATAATATCACTTTCTAATTGAGCACTGCACTTCACTAAAAAGAACAGGTTTTGCCCAGCTCTAGGAGGATGAGCCTGGAGAAGTGTTTCTTCAAACTGCAATTGCTGCTAATAATAGAAAAGGTCCCCAATAGTCTTTGTTTAAAATTCTTATTTTATTTTTTCACACACACACACCCCGAGTCTAGCTATTCAGACCAGAATGATTAGTTCTGACGTTGACCTAATTGAGTATTTTTGAGATTTTCATTAGTGACTTTAAAATTTCCTTTTCATTTTGCACTTTTGGATTCAAATGGGCAACTCTGTTCAAAATACTGTTTTTATGCTCACTGAATATGAGATATAAATCATCAGTTAACAACTGAACAGCAACAGCTCCTGACAGCCCAGCTCAATGATATGTGGAGACTTTTTTGGCATGTTTGTCTTCTGTGGACCAAATCCAGGGTAAATTCCAAAGCACCACAGCTTCCCCTATGAACAACCAAGATAGCGCTGGTTATTTCCTACCCTTCTGGACACGGGCTGAAAGGCAAGGCTTGCTCACACCTCTCTGCATTCCAGTGGCACACCTACACCAGCTTCACAAAGCCCTCACTATGAATCACACACACAATTGGCACCTCTCATCCTACAAGAGAAGCAATATAGCCTAACCCAAGCACTTACCCACTCTCTAATCGTCCATTTCAATAGTTGTGTGATTTGTCACTGGAACTTGGCATAATATCCAGAGTACATCATCTGACATCAGTTATTTTTCCACATTGACAGCCAAATGGATACTTCTGTGTATGCCGAGAGAGGGCGGGAGGGGGAGATTCAGGCTTCAAAGCGTTAATTTAAAGCAGCTTCTTTGCCCAAGTTTTCTGTGATATCAATCTTCTTTTAGTTTTCTAAGTAGCCTTTTAATCTCTGCATTTCTACTCAAAGATCAAAGTCTTCCTATTTCTTAAACAGCTAACCTTACATTATGGTTAATCCACGAAGCACAGGTTTTGAGGGAGCCATATGTGGAACAGTCTGCAGGTTCTCTGGCAGATACCCAAAATTACAACATCTCTGAGGAAGGCTGAGCTGACTTCGTGGCTGAACTGACTTCGGGGAAGCTAGGAAAGGTGTTGGGGCAAGCAGGAAAATCTAGCCACTTGGTAAAAAGAGCCTGAACAGGGTTTTGTGAGGTGTGTCAGGATGTTCAAATTGTGTTAAGATGACTACATAGTAGGAAGTACTTTTTTAAGGTTAGCACAGAAACATCTGTCCCAAAAGTCGGTTGCTTATGAAAAAAATGAAGTTATAACAAAGGGCAAAGATCCCAAGTTGGGGGAGAGTAAATTCAGAAATCTGCCTTATTTCAAAAAGCATGAAAACTGTACATCTTTCTGCACTTGAACTATTCATACTCATTGTATGAGTAATCTTTGCACAGATGTTTCAGAAATACTTTCAGAGTGGATAGAACACAACTGCAAAAGAATAAGACTTGTTTAGTGGCCAAAGCAAGGAAAAGCTAAATTTGTCCCTTATTAATCAGTCAAAAATATTTAAAGTATATTCAGTGAATGTTCAGTGTGCCTAGTGCAAAGTATTAGTTCCTGCTGAGCAAAACACACCATACTGTAACAGTTAATACCAAAACTAATACAGCAAACACTTTAGCATGTGGATAACCAGGCTGTTAAGTCACTGCTGTGTCAGAGCTGATCTGGAAGCCTTCTTCCTGTATCCTTAGGCAGTGCACAGAAATTTCAGTTGCTCTTGTTTGGTCTTACACAGGTTTTTACCTAAATGAAACAGTAAATTGACAGTGCACCCAGAGAAAAGCTGGCACCACAGCTACTGCTACTCCTAGGAATCATAGAAAACTTCACCCATCAGTACACAATTTAGCAACGTTACAGTTCAACAGCAAAGGACTGAGCTATTAGGTTGAACATTTTGTTAATAGTGCTTTTTCTCCAGAATTCACCAGAGTTAAGCCAGCAAGAAATTCTTGGTTCATTGCTTGATTTCTCTTAGTACTTTGATTATAGGTAGTAGAAGGAAAACTATCTGAATCAAGAAAATAAGAAAATAAAATTTTACTCCTGCTTGTTCTTTTAGGGGTATGACCCAGATCTATTGAATTTAGTGAAAAGACTCTGACAGTCTTTTAAAGGTTTAATACAAGCTTTTTAAAAATAATTTTACAACATGTTTGTAACAATAACAAATCAATAAAAAAAGTAGGAAAAAACAAAGTGCTCTATTGATTTCAACAGAGGGAAACACCATAAGCTCCTTTATGTTTAGCTCCCTACATGTTTATCCACTAAGTATGTCACAGTGGGAACACGCTAAATGACTTCCAAATTTAAACTGGTTAGAGATCCTTTAGGGGGTTCCTGGTTGTTGTCTGTATGATCTCACCAAAACAGATGATGTAGTATCAATAGTAATGGAATTATCAGTTAATAGATTACTATTGAATTGTCAAGACAGCAGGTTATATTCTTCTCTGTAGGTAACTTAAAGTGTATTGTTCAAGAATTTTTCCAATGAAAATTAAGAACATGTATTCTTTATTCGCAAACTGAAAGAGAAAATCCTGCAAACACAGCAACTATTACAGTACACCCAAGATATATAGAGATTGGACAAAGTACTGCACGAGCCATAGATGATCAAGACAATAGTCTAAGTAATTATAAAAAGCTGGCTTCCCCATAGCTTCATGTAAATATACAATCAGAAACTTATTTTTCCTGGTTTATCTCCCTTTTATCTTTCTCTGTCTTTTTCTCCCCTTTTCTGGCTTATCGCTGAAAAAGGTGTTGAAAAGAGAATGGAAAGAGAAGAATACTGAAGATTGTTACTGTCATGCAAAAATAGATTTAAAAATGACAACATTTTTAGACAATCATTTTCTAGGAATCACTGTTTTAGAAGGAGGTGTGTTGCTGGGCAAGTTCTGCAGTCAAGAAATTCTGAGACCCCTGGAGAAGCAGCATTACAGAAGTCACTAAGAGAAAGGATACCTTGATATATTTGCTTATACACTTATCATCTGATTAAATAAAGACCTTACATCTTGAAG